>PVIJ01007036.1:0-86250 GCA_004024925.1 Scalopus aquaticus | reverse complement strand
TATTGTGAACAGTGCTGCAATGAACATATGGGTGCATGTATCCTTTTGGATTAGTGTTTTTGTATCCTTTGGGTAAATTCCCAAAAGTGGGATTGCTGGGTCGTATGGAAGCTCCATGTTTAGCAGTCTGAGGAATCGCCATACAGCCTTCCATAGTGGTTGGACCAGTTCACATTCCCACCAGCAGTGTAGAAGAGTTATGAATAAATATTCAGTAAACTCTTTGGAAAAATAGATTTTAAGGACATAATCAATCAATATGTTGTTACGGAAGTTGACCCAGGAAGACCAAATGGCACTCAGGAACATGGTGAGCACAGGAAATGTATTATGCTGGCGGACCCAAGGGAGTAAACACCAAAGCTTGGGCCCTGAACAAGGAGATCAATGGGCTTTTATACCAGGTCGCTTCCATGTGACCTTTGGTGGGTTTCAGGGAAAGGTGATCTCGGGGGGAGGGGAAGAGGTTGTTTACAGCCAGTGGTCTTCTCAGTGATATTTCCAAGCAAGAGTCTTATCAGTAAATGGTCACGCTCCTCCTTGGTGTTCATCAGTAAGGGTCATGCTCATTCTTGGTATGGGGCTGGGTTTTCCTGTTTTCCCTGCTCAGAGCAATAATCATAAATCTGTCACAATGAACTTGTTCTTCCCTCTCTATTACCTACAGCACACTTATTTGAAAACTAGAGTGAGTTTACACTGAATTTTTGGCATTAGGGTAAAAAGTTGTATCTCAAATAATTCACATTTTAAGAAAGAATTATGTCTGCTACTACAAAAGAAGTTGGAAACTTTGAAGGTAAGAAAGTGATTATTGGGAGAAATATTGTTGCTGCTATATAAAGAAAATTGTTAACTGTTCTTTCCATTACGAGAGAGAGAGAGAGAGACACACACACACAGAGAGAGAGAGAGAGAGAGAGAGAGAAACTTATTTTCTTACCCTTTATAATCCAAGGCACAGCTTGACTGCTTTAGTTTGATGTGCTATAAATTATCAAAGATGGAGTTAGTGATAAAGAAGCTCAGAATTTCAAACTCAGGAGAATTTGGAGAAAGCATGCCAATGGGACAGACATGAGTATGAACTTGTCCTTCTGGTATGGGAATGTAAACCCGTGATAGCAAAGTGTGTTTTATATCACTGTAAACTCGACTAATATGCAAACACTTAAACATCTCTTCTCCCTACCGCTCCCTCATGATGATTTGATTGAAAATCCTGATGATTTGAACTAAAAATTTTTAAATACCAGCATCTTCCACTATCTCTCTAAATTGCCTTTGAAAAGATTAACCTCACTCTGTCTCTCTTTCCCTCTTTCCCAATTTCCCTTCTGACTCCTTCCTTCTCTGTCTCCATTTTTCTGATAACTAGCTAATTCATAGATATGTTGCAAAAAACAAAAAACCAGAACACCTCCAAATCTGATTTACAGTGTTGCAAATATCTGACAGGCTGAGGTAGTATGACTATTTCTCTATTCATTTTTGACTAGGAATCAACCATGTATGAAAAGTTCATAGATCACCACTTCCAAAGCAATCCATGGGCAGGTACAGAAAACTCTTCCAAATGTTGCCATAGAGGTCTCATAAGGGAAATGGAACCACAGATACAGATACCTGCATTCATCAGGATGTTTCATAGTAACGAAGTGTGAATCGGAGAGTCTTGGTAGCAGTGGTGTTGGTAGCCATGGTAGAAGATGGGCATTTCAGTCTTATTAATCCATTTTGGTATAGGGTAGAAGACATAAAGAAACAAGAGAGAAAAGAAATACAAACCTGGTAGACACTGACAAAATGTAAGTCTTCCATTTGTCAGGCCAAAGCATCACCATTAAGCATTAGCTGCTAAAGAATTAACAAAACCATAAAATGCTGGTTTTAGTTTTGAAAAAATGAAAAAAATCAAGTGAGAAATCAAAATAGATCTTTTACAGTGGAGAAAACAAAATTGATAATATGTTAGCTATCTATGTTGGAAGAAAAACTTATTGCACTTCACAGCCAATAGGATAACTTACTTACATCTGGGGCATGGTTAGTTCACCTGAAACCAACTCCCACAGTGAAACCTCCAGGGATTCATTTATGAAGGACTTGCATATTTTCTTAAGAAAGTTCTTTCAAAACAGAAGAATCATTCAAAATAGAAATGCAAGTGTTTGTTATTCTTCAAGATAGACATGGGTTTGATTTTGCATCTTTTAGTTCAGGTGAAGACACTTTTACTGATAATATTCTACCTAAAAGTGTATCTGTTTACCTCAGTATAGAGAAAGGATTAATAATCCATGTAAATGTGCTGCCCTTAGATGGCTTCAAACTATATCGTTTGCAGGGGACTATTTTGAATTTGAAAAATAATTAAATTGGAAGAACTGCTAGTAAATATATACATTCCTGAAAATGAAGAGCAAAATGTTTGTCAATGGAACAAAGACTAAATTAGCATACCAACAAAGCTAATGATTTCAAGAATAATTGACTAAAAGCCATTTTAGAACCCAAATTTGAACAAATTAAAACTGAGTTCAGATATGTATAATGAAGAAACAGAAGAGATAAAAGCTTACAAAAAAGGGAAACTCCCATCCTGTATCAAAATGTAAAGGGAGTAAAAAGTGAGATTAAAAAAAATACAATTTCCAAAAGCAATTGGATTGTACTAGGAGTTAAAAAAGATGCTTACACTTTCTATTTGACATTGATGATCCTCCACTTTTTTCAGTTAAAATAAAGTGAGCAAGGATTTCAATGAAGAGAAAACATAAGTGAGTCTATGATGAGTTTCTGTGAATCACATAATTCAGGAGATGATTATGATGACTGCTATTTGTCTTCTAAAAGCAGTAACATCTCATATAAGAAAATCAGATAAAACCAGTCTCATGTAAAAGAACACTGAACTGAACCCATGAAAGAGAGATGCAAGTTTCACAGGCAAACCAAAGAGATCCAAAAAGATAAAGGAAATCATTATATTTGTTTAAAAGAAAGAATGGCAAAATATTTTAAAACATCTAGAGAGCAGAATGATACTATGACTTGAAAGGAATAGATTAGTCTCATTACATAATGTTGTAATATGTGAGATATTAAACATCTTTTTAATACAAAACTGCTTTAAAAAATCTGAATTTTTTATGTTAAACTTTGTTGATTAAATTCTTCCATTAATGGTTTTGTTCATCTTTATTGTTAAAAGGCATTTTCCCCTATATTTTGAGCATTACTCTTCTCCACAATTTCCCCTATTTGGTTTATTTATGCCATTTACTTTCCTTGTGAAAATAAATATATCTGCCATCTCTGGTTTGCACGCAGACATTAAACACTTTGTGAAGGGATGATTAGTTATGTTTTACTCAACTATTACTTGAATAGGCTTTAAGCATTTATTATCAGTGTATACATGTGACCACTCTTACAAGAAATCTTAGTCTGGTTGCAATGTGAAACTTTCTGAACAAGAAGTTTACAAATGGAATGCAATTTCTCTGTTAACAGAAATAGTGTCCCAACTTTCACATTACCAGTAAAATACTTGCAAATAAAGTGAATACTCTCTTCATTTATGATTTTCTTTCATTGCTTCTCACAACAGGCATATATGCCTTGCACAGGGACATTCAGGTATAAGTTGAGAGGTCTGATAACAGGAAGAGTCATAGCAAATTTTTTTTTGCTCCCACATGTCACATTCTAAAGTGCGGGGTTCCGGGCGGACAAACTCAGGAATCAAGTGCCTCATTGCCTTTCTGATGTTGGGGGGGTTGTTTTCCTCTTGGACATGACAGTTTTGACACACACACAGGCACCAGGAAGAACACACTTGTCTTTGAGCCACTATTTTATCGAGGAATAAAATCTCCCCTAGAACCTTCTCTGAAGATTTCTCCTGAAGACCTTTGCACCCAATTTCCCTGTAATACTCAAAATCTCCCTGAAGCCAATTCTCCATATAAGCCATTATAAAGAAGAAGTGGACGGAGTAGTGAGGGAGCAAAAGGCTTACAACTATTCCCATTGTCACAACAAATCTACAGAAAAGCTCTTTTACAGAAAACTCTCCGCGCTACTCTCACTGGCTCCCAGCCTTTTGTTTCTTTCTATTCTAGAATGCAGGGTGACTTGATAATTCCATTATAAATACAGATCACAAGGACTGGATTTCAGGTTTGAATGGAGATGGCAATCCAGGAAATTTCATTCTGAATAAATTCTCTAAAATCTATAAATAATAGGGAGTAATCTATGTCTTGAGTAGCCACTATTGATGGATGACTGAATCTGCAGTCTAATTCACTAACAAAAACCGAAGAGAGTCCCTTAGGAATAATGAATGAATTTTGTATTTTATTTTATTTTCCATAATTTTGTAGTTTTCCTTGGTTGTCCAGTACAGTACTTTTTTTTTCTATTTCTTTTTAATTGTTATTGAAGTAGCATTATATACATCCTTGTTGATGTTTTCATGGCATGGTATTTTCTTCTCCAGGTGTAGTCACGATACGCCTCCCACCTCTGAAGCACCGATGCTTCTTTCACACTTTTTTAAAAAAGATTTATTTATTTATACATACAAGAGTTGGGGGTGCAGTCAGAGGTGCAGGGGGCAAGAGGATTTACCAGAGACAGAGTGGGGAGCAGATCAGTGGATTGACTGAAATACACTGCTGAGGGGAGCAATGGGAGAGGCAGGAGAGGTCTGCTGCGCCATATGGGTCAGCTCCTTGGCCGGGGATCAAACTTGTGCTGCAGTGGCTGCCCATAGCTTCATAGTGCTGACTTGGTAGAGCTAATCCCTTGCACCACCAGGGAGGCTCTTCTTTCACACTCTTAATAAAAAGTTCCATTACGTGGCAATAAATAAAGGAACAGAAAAATAACAACCCAGGTGTCCAAAAGTAGATGATTGGACCAAGAAGATGTGGTACATACACACAATGGAATACTATTCAGCATTCAAAGAAGATAAACACATGCAATTTGCAGCTACATGGATGGAATTAGAGGGGATCATACTCAGTGAAATAAGCCAGAAAGAAAGAGAAAAATATTGAATTGTTTCACTTATAACAGGACTATAAGGAAACCAAATAGGAGAGAGACACTCAGTGGGTGGGGGAGGAGGTGGGGGGAGGGGAGGATAAGGGCACAAAATGGAGCAGAAAAGAACACAAGGGACCACGGAGATGGATCACGGGTGAATTGGTGGTGGGTTACCCAAGGAGAATACAAAATGTAAAAGACATAAATAATAAAAATATATACAAAAAAAACCTTTGTCCAATAATGAAGTGGCACTTTCTTGCATAATATAAAATAAATATTATATTTTTCTCATTAAATATGTAGGACTATATATGTAGGACTAGTCAAGCCTATCACAGCTTTTCTGCCCAAAATATAGATACATATGAGATTGTCTCTTAGAGAACAAAACACAGTTTTCTGTCCTGGAAAGAATGTGACACCAGAGAGGATGGTATCAAGCATCTTGCAAACTACTCCTTACAGTCCAGAAAACTTAAGGAGTGCATGTTATGAGACAGTGTCAAATAGACAAATACCTTGAATTCCAGTGCTTTTTTTGCCAGTTATAAGTGGTTGTGAAGACATACTTCCCCCTGTAGACTCACCTACCCTGTCTTGGAGAACCACATCCAGGATCCTACGTAGGGAGATTTCAGGTGGCATAGATGCCGACATGGCACCACAGCATCCCAAAGGTTTTCAGGTTGCAGCAGTCCAGGTAGATCAAGGTGTAGGAGGGTCTTATCACTCTAGTCTGTTTATGATTTATTTATATTTGTTTATATTTTATTTTTAAAAGATTTATTTATTTATGCATATAGCTGGGTTGCAGGCCAAGACGTGTGGGGCAGTGAGAGGGTTCACCAGAGACAGAGTGGAGAGCAGAATAGGCAGATAGACCAAAACACACTACTGAGGGGAGCAGCGGGTGAGGCAGGTGAGGTCTGCTGCACCATGTGGAAATCTCCCCAGCCAGGCATCAAATTTGTGACGCAGCTGCTATCAGTTCCACAGCGCTGCCCTTAACCATTGCGCCACCAGGGAGACCCATATATTTTATTTTTTATTGTACATCATTGTTTTCACTCCAGGTGTAGTCCCTGTAATTCTCCCACCACCATAGCCCCTGTGAGCCGTAACCATAGTCCTTTGTGCTCTTCTCTCCTTTCTTTTGACCTTTCTCCTCCCTTCTCCCTTGCTGTTTGCCTGCAATATATGATCAGCTTACAAGTTTTGTCTTTTTCCTGATACTTTGTTCTGTTTTCCTATGTTCCACCTGTAAGTGAAGCCAGATATATATTTTTTATTATTCCTTCTGACTTATTTTGCTTACCATACTCCCTCTAGCTCCATCTATGTTGCTGCATATGGCATGGATTTATAGCTTGTGATTGCTGAGTAGTATTCTGTTGTGTATATATACACCAGTAGTATTCTATTGTGTATATATACCAAATCATCTTGATCCATATCTGCTTTGGGGCATTTGTTATTTCCATATCTTAGCTATTGTAAAAAGTGCTACATTAAACATAGGTTTCCATTCAAATTAGTGTTTTTGTTTGTCTGAAAAAAAAAACACTAATTTGAATGGAAACCTATGTTTAATATAGCACTTTTTACAATAGCTAAGATATGGAAATAACAAATGCCCCAAAGCAGATATATTGTAAAAGACATAAATAACAATAAAAATATATATTATAAAAAAATAAATAAATAAAAATAAAAAAAAATAAAAATACAGCCCAATGGGCCTCCCTGGTGGCACAACTGGTAAAAAAACAAAACAACAAAACAAAACAAAAAAAAACAAATTAGTGTTTTTGTGTTCTTTGGGTAGATTCCTTGTAGTGAAATTGCTGGAACATAAGGTAGATCCAGTTTTAGTGTTTTGAGAATCCTCCACACAGAGTTCCATGTGGCTGGACCAATTTGCATCCCCAGCAACAGTTCCTTTCTCTCCACATCATCGCCAGCATTTGTTGTTGCCAGGTTGTTGTTGCTGTTTATTTGTTTGTTTATTTGTTTTTTAATATGAACCATTCTCATCAGTGTGAGGTGATACCTCATTAAGATTTTGATTTGCATTTCCATGAAAATAAGTGATGTTGAACATTTTTCATATGCCTGTTGACCATTAGCATTTTACTTTGGAGAAGTGTCTTTTCAGTTCTTCTTTTTTTTTTTTAAGATTTTATTTTATTTATACATACAAGCTGGGGTACAGGCCAGAGGCGTGGGGCGGCGAGAGGGTTCACCAGAGACAGAGTGGGGAGCAGAACAGGCAGATCAGAAGTACACTGCTGAGGGGAGCAGCGGGTGAGGCAGGAGAGGTCTGCCACACCATGTGGAATTCTCCCCGGCCAGGCGTCGAACTCGCATCGCCGCTGCCGACAGCTCCACAGTGCAGCGCTCAACCGCTGGGCCACCGGGGAGGCCCTCTTTTCAGTTCTTCTGTCCATTTTATCACTGGGTCATTTACTTTTTTTTAATTGCTGTTGTTGTTGAATTGTATAAGCCCTTTTAGATCTACGATATCAGCCCCTTATCTGTTGTGTGGTTTGTAAATATTTTCGCCCATTCTGGAAGTTGTCTCTTTGTATGGCTAATGTCTCTTTTGTTGTACAGAATCTTTTTGGTTTGTGGTAGTCCAACTGTTTTTCTTCCACCTTTTTTCTGTGTTCTGGAGCATTTTTGTCTTGTTTTATCTACTGTGTTTTATATGGTGTCAGGTCTTCCATTCGTTTTACTTGATTTTTGTGTATTGAGTGAGATAGTAGTCTAGTTTTATTCTGTCCAAGAGGCAGTCCAGTTTTCCCAGCACCACTTATTGAAGAGGCTTTCCTTGTTCCAGTAGTATATTCCTTTGTCATAGATTAGTTCACCACATATGTATGGTCTTACTTCTGGGCTTTTAATTTGATTCCATTGGTCTTTGTGTCTGTTTTGTTCCAATACAATGTTGGTTTTATTATTACGGTTTTGTAGTATTATTTAAAGTCTGGGCATTTAATAGCACCATTCTTTTCCCATTAAGTCAGGAGAGCTTTGGCTATTAGAGGATATATGATACATCATGAATTTCAGTAATATTTATTCCTTTTCTTTGAATAATGTCACTGAAATTTTTGTTGGAATTGTACTGAATCTGTAAATTGCTTTTTGTAGTCTGAAGATTTTGATAACGTTAAGTCTTTGGATGCATGAGCAGGGAATCCTTCCATATTTTTGTGTATTATTCTATTTCTTTTAATGGTGTTTTCTAGTTTTCCTTGTCTAAGTTTTCACCTCCTTTGTTAGGTTTATTCCAAGTTATTTAACTTTATTTTGTTACAATTGTTAATAGGATGGTTTTCTTAATTTCTTCCTCTTCAGAATGATTATTTGCATCTAGGAAGGTTACTAATTTGGGGTTATGATTTTGAAGCCTATTACTTTACTTAATGGTTTATTGTTTTAATTAGTTTTTTCATGTATTTTTTAGGTTTTCTTTATATATTATTGTTACAGGGCACCCCGATATAAAATGGGGTGTCTGACTGTGGGACCTCACCTGTGTGCTTAAAAGGGACTTATAATAATATTCAATTGCAGACACACACAATAAGATTAATAAAGGGTTTATTTGCAAAAGGAGGGGAAATAAAAAGACAACTCAAGAGAAAAAAAAAGAATAAATTGGTAAATGCGTCCTACCAGTTCTGCTGAGTTAGAATCCCAATGGTGTACCAAAAACTCAGCAAACCGCCAAGAGCTAGAGCAAGCCCAAACCTCACATGTCTGCTTAAAATAGCAAAACACCTTGCTTAACTCCACCCTCAGTCCTCAGCATCCTTCCTTCAGTGATGATGGCATTATGGGATTTGTAATCCTGGGTGTCTTGGATCTCTCTGGCTTGAGGTGGGGGTGGGGTCCTGGGACACTCCCCTTTCGAGGACCACTTTCTCACATTATCATGTCATCTGTAAATAATGATCATCTGATTATCATGTCATATGTAAATTACTCCTTCTTTCCCAATTTGGATTTCTTTTATATCTTACACTTGCTTCATTTCTGCAGCTCAGATTTCTAGTGTTATATTAAAAAGCAGTGGTGAGAGTGGACATCCTTGTCTTATTCCAAATCTGAAGGAGAAGAAGGGTTTCAGTTTTTCACCATTGAGAATGATACTAAATATAGGTTTGTCATATATAGCTTTTATAATTTTAAAGCATGTTACATTTATCCTGAGTTTTTTCTTAGGGACTTCATCATAAATGGATGTTGAACTTTGTCAAATATTTCCTCAGCATCTACTGATATGATCATGTGTTTTTTATGCTTCTTTTTGTTTTTGTTGTGAGTTACATTAATTAATTTTTGAATGTTGAATCATCCATGTGTCCCTGGAGTGAATCTTACTTGGCTATGATGCATAATCCTTTTGATGCATTATTTGATTCAGTTTGCTGAGATTTTATTGATGATTTTTGAATCTGTGTTCATTAGGGAGTTTGCTTTGTAGTTTTACATTTTTGTGTTGTCTCTGGTTTTATTTTAGTGTAATGTTGGCCCCTTAAAATGCATTTGGCAGTATCCTTTCTTTCTCGATTATTTGCAAGGGTTTTTGTAGGATAGATAACAGTTTGTCTTTAAACTGGTAGATCTCACTTGTGAAAAAGCTTTTGATTTTTCGGAGAGTTTTGATTAATGTTTCATTTCAACTGCTTGTAATTGGTGTGTTTAAGTTTTTTATTTCTTTATTCAGCTTTGATTGATTATACAGTTCTAAAAGTTTACCTGTCTCATCTAAGATTGTTTAACTTGCTTTGCATACAAATGTTCATAGTAATCTCTAATTATTTGTATTTCTTTGTTTCTGTTGTAATTTCTCCTCTTTCATTTAGGTTCATACTTATTTGAGTGTTCCCCCTTTTTTTTTTTTTCTGTGTAAGTATAGCTAGAGGTTTATGTTTTCAGGGAATCCAGATTTGATTACAATGATCTTTTGTATATTCTTTTTTTTATCTCTATTTCATTTATTTATCCTTGTATGTTTGTTATTTTCTTTCACTTACTAACTCTTTCTTTGCTGTTGCTGTTCTTTTTCTACTTCCTTTTGATGATAGATTAGTTTGTTCCTTATGGTAGTTCAGCATCCTTAAAACTTCCTGTATGCCATTTTTATTTCTTTCCTCAAGTTTGGGAAGTTCTCTTCAATTATTCCCTTTAATAATTTTTCAGTTCCCTTGTCTCTCTCTCCTTCTTCTGGGATGCAATGACTCATATTTCCTTTTCTCATGGTATCAGATATTCCTCAAAATGGTTTGTCATATTTTTCCTTTGTATTTCTCTTTCCATTTCTCTCTGGGTTCCTTTTATATCTAGATCTACGAGAGTACTGATTTGTTCTTCCATATCATCCAATGTATTTGTGTTGCTTCTTTCAACAATTTTTAATCTCTTCCCAAAATAAATATATTAAGTTAAATATTTAAAAATAATACTAGTTTATGTAGCATTTTTGACTTGGTATGAAGTTCAGTACTTGCTTTTGCATACTGACCCCTTTTAACATACTGCAGTTCTTTTATTTCTTTATTTATATTTTCAATCTTGTCCTAAGTAGTCTAGACCAAAGTTTTACTGACAAATAATTTGATAATTTACTTAAATATTTCCTTTAAAGAATTCTTTGTTTCTAAGCTCTGAGGTTTCTAAGAATACATCTTATTGGTTATTCCAACTTTTCTGTCTTCTAAGTCATAATAAAAATTTGCTTAGTAAAAGTATGTCCAGTTAATATGCTCTATATGAAAAGAAACCTGCATACAAGTCATCTAAATAATTATATGACCAATAAGGTCAGGTTATTTTGCTTTTTCTCATGTTCTTTTACAACGTGTACCAAGAATATTCTTTAATTCATATTTGAGTTTAAATTACAGTTAATAAAAAATGGCTAGTTGACAGTCTACTACAAAACACCTGCAAAATACATATATTAAGTTAAATATTTAAAAATAATACTAGTTTATGTAGCATTTTTGACCTGGTATGAAGTTCGGTACTTGCTTTTGCATACTGACCCCTTGTTTTATTGACAAAGTTGATGATGACACAAAAAGGTGAAACATCACTAAGACTGGCTAATATGGAATATTCATTTTTTTATGTGTACAGGAATTGGGGTGTAGGTCAGAGGTGCGGGTGTTACTCAGAGACAAAGTTAGGAGCAGAACAGGCAGATCTACTGAAATACACTGCTGAGGGGAGCAGCGGGTGAAACAGGAGAGGTCTGCCGCACCATGTTTTAACACCCTGGCTGGGGATTGAACTCATGCTGCGGTGGCTGGCAATAGCTTGATAGTGCTAAGACCTAACACCTGTGCCACTAGGGAGGCCCTGGAATAATTGTTTTTACATAATTAAAATCATAATAGTTTTTTCTGCTCTTTTGAACAAAGGAATTTATAGAAAAAATTAATAAATAATGACATCCTCTATCGAAATTTCCTCTAGTATTCAAAAATAATAACATTATCAGCTGAGGGTTACTTTCAATACAAGTTTTAGAATAAGGTTATAATGGGTATAACTTTACAATTTTATGATTGTTAGATATTTTGCCTAATATTTTTTATGTGTGCCATTATATTATCTAATAAGAATGTATACATTTAATTATTTCCATAAAATATTAGTTCAAAGCAAAGTAATATCATAAAGGGAGGCAAAACAAGACTTAAGTGCAAGAGCTAAACTAATCAAAATACAATAAATTCTTTGTGTTCTATAGAAAATATAATTTTATTTTATTATTCCTCTTGAAGCAATTTAAAACTAGCAAATATTTTTGAGAACATGGTGGTTGTAATATTTTTCTTCATAAGAAAATTACTAGACCATTACTGGACAAATATCTTTTTTGAGAAAGCAGACAGATGACAAAAATTACTGAAAATAGGTTGCTGGATCCTGGCCGTCCCCAGAGGCCGTGTGGAAGAATTACTTTTTAGAGCCAATGGGACTCAGCCCATCACATGTAGATTTTTCCCCCACCAGTAAGTCTGGCATTAACTATGGTTCCCTAGAGCCAACAGGCCCACAAGCTTGCTCTGACCTGAGCTGGTCATTCCCCTCTTTTATACCTTCCTCTAGTATTCAAAAAAGGCCCAATCAAGCACAATCAAAATGGACCAGTGAGGTTCAAACCCACTTCATTTATTTATTTATTTAAAGATTTATGTTTATTCATTTATTCATACAAGAACTGGGGTATACACCAGAGGTGTCATGGGGTGAGAGGATTCACCAGAGACAGAGTGAGAAGCAGAACAAGCAGACTGAAGTACACTCCTGAGGGGAGCATCGGGGGAGGCAGGCGAGTCCTGCTGTGCCATTTGGGTCAGCTCCCTGGCCTGGAATCAAACTCAGGCAGTAGTGGTGATAGCGCTGAGCTTAACCCTTAGGCTACCAGGGAGGCCCCTTCTTAAATGTTAAAGAGTAGATCAGGTTTCCCAAATTGAAAAAAACACAAAGTACGTGTTTTCGCTATAATATAGGTGAACACACAGTGAAAAACATAACTTCCAGAGAGCTAGAATTTATGGGAATTAAACCAGAACTTTCTACTCAGATCCTTGCTATACATGTCACCTTAAATGTGTCATATATTCACATTTCTTGTCTTCACATTTTATAGTGATAATAAACACAGGGCCACTGGCTATAAAGATATATATTTCCCATACCAACTATTTCTGGCACATATTTATACTCAAGAAAGGTTTATAAAATGAGTAAAATTGGATTCTACTGGACACCTAATAGGTAAGAGTGTTACAGAAGTCGATGCGGGAACCCCAAGTGACACTCAGGAACACAGGGAACACAGGAGATTTATTACACTGGTGGGCTCAAGAGAAACCAGTGGGCCCAGGAGAGGGTCACCTCTGAAGAACTGGGCTTTGAACAAAGGCAGCAGGGGGTTTTAATACAGAGTAGCTTCCACATATCTTTTGGTGGGTTTCAGGGAAGGACGACCTCAGTGAGTGGGGGAGGTCGCTTACAGGCAGGGGTCTTTTCAGTGATTTCCAGACAGGAGTCTTATCAGGATGTAGTCATGCTCCTCCTTGGTATTCATCAGTAAGGCTCATGCTCATCCTTGGTATGGGGGCTGAGTTTTTCCTGTTTTCCTGGTTCATTCCCCCCTTTGATGCTTTATGATGCACCCGCCTCATACTGCATCATCATATATATCTGGAACCTGTACCAATTGTGAGCTCATTGAACATGCAGGCCCAAGGGACATCACAAGGAGAATTTTGAGTAGGGGTACAAGAAGGGGGGAGCCATGAGGAAAATGCATCCCACCACCCAGGCTGTAGAGTCTTTCAGTGTCAGTCAAGTTGCTCCCTAAGCTTCAGCCATGCAGTGACCGGTCAGACTCTGGGTTTGGATCAGGGCAGCGCTGGTTTTGGTGCTTTGCATTGGAGCTGGAGATGAAAGGGTCCTTCCGGGGTCACTGTCCACACCTCGTCGGGGTTGGGGGTCTCATCCCAGTGGATGGCTTGTCTGTTGCTGACCCTGAACAACCAAACAGAAACTGAAAGGGAACTGGAGGTTCTACAATGAGCTCGATCTTCACATTTTTACCTTTTACTTAGTCTTAGGGACTTAAGGATTAGCTTTTAAGGATTTTTTTTTGGGGGGAGTCATCACTGGGTTAATGGTCATGCTGATTCCTTTCAGCCCACCTCCTTGCGTGAGTCAGGTTTTAGGCTTGTGATTCTTTAAGTTCTATCTCCTCCACCATTCCCCACTTGACCGTATCAGCCCAAAATCTTTTGGGGAGGTGAAGGGAGGAGGTCCATTTTCTATAGCTGTTTCCTGCTGGAGTGGGATGTAGAGCTGGCCCTACCTAAAAGGGTCTGGGATATTGTGTTCCTAAACCTAGTCCCTGAGCTACCTATTGTTTATAGAGTCCAAGGGGTGGGGTGTCTGGACAGACTGTTTCTCTTCCATGGATTATTTTCATGGAGGAAGAGTTTAAACTTAAAGAGCTTTTCAGGAAGCCCTGAAGTTCTGGAGTCAGGCATATAGCCACGAACTCAGCAGCAGGTTTGGCTTGCTGTGCAAGGACACAAAGTGTCATGAGCATGATTACTCCGATTCTATCAGGATCTAATCCACCTTTTAAAACATTGAAGTTTTACCTGAGTATGATGAATCCGAAGTCTTAAGTCATCCAAACTTTGAGGCAGAGCGGGTATTAGGAAAGGCCCTTTTTAGGCTCCAGAATGATGAGGACAATTCCAAGTTTTCAGAAGCACCAGTTACGTAAAGAGAAGTCTACAGAAGACTGAAATCTGTTAGAAGCAAACTTATAAAAAAAAAGTTAGATATAAAAAGTCTTAATCTTATCTGTAGGTTGAAAAGGACTAGAAATGAATTAAGTTACTGAAACATGAATTTTCTCCATCCTCACTTCATTTTTATCAAATGGTTGTGGAAAAAAAATCCAACTGACAGGTTAAGTTTAGTTGCAGCAAACATGGCCTGTTGTTTTGCATAAACACAACAAGACCAGAATAATAACTATGTTTTAAAATCGGCTTTACTGGAACCTCCACAAGGAGTCTCAGACTAGGCCTCTTGATGATTTCCGAACTAGGCTTCTCAACAATTTCTTTTTTGAGCAGAGGACCATGCCATGGTCCTGGTGGACATTGTCTGCAGATGTTGAGTGTTGGGTACATTTTTCCTTGAGGTTCCAAAACGTCCTGGGCTCTCCTGGTCTCCTGAGGGAGTGACTGTTGCTCCCTCTTTCTGGTAGACCTAGAACTCCGAAAGCAAGGCAGCAACAGGCTGTTTCCAGGATGCTTCTTCAACGACTGTGAAATCTGAGGACTCCTGAAAGGACTCTGGTTTCCAGTAAAAGCCTTAGTCACTATACTATTCAGAAAAAGCCTCATTGGATTTATGCAAACAAACATTGCCAGGAAGTGTCAATACTTACTACAGATTTTATATGATGAAGTAAGAGAGAAAAGTAAATGTTCCAGTTTACGCATTCAAAATACGATTTGCCATTACTGTAGATAACCTCTGTGAATAGCAGAAAAACTTAAAGTAACAAACTTATAGACTTTTGCAAAGCAATTACTCAGAGTGACAAGGACCTTCCAGAACAGATCCACTTTCCTGACAGGTTTCAGCAATGCTGATAGGATAAGATTTTTAGGTAACCTGAGAGTAAAAGAGCACCAAGATTTCTAGATTACCCAAACGGTCCTTAATCTGTCACAGGAAGCTAGTGAAAACAGTTTCAGAATACTTTAATTTCTACATGCAAAAAAGGACCAAAGTTTGGTGATAGGCACACTATTGACACTTAAGTTACCAAGGTATTTTTATAGTAAGTCATTTAAGCACACAAAATTTCTTTTTTCTTTTAAAATCCCTTTCTCAGACCCACAACACTTTCTTTTGCTTTCTTACACTTAATCTAAAATCCCTCTTTCAGACTTCTAACACTTTTTTTTGCTTTTTTTACATTTGAAATCTCTTTTTACACGTTTTTCCTATCAAACATACCTCACTTTACTTGCATCCAGTCACCACATTCCAGTATTTAATTTTACGTAGTAAGACATTATCCTAGCTGCCATATTATCATCTCTCCAGACCAGAAAACTTACATAAATGCATCCTTTAATTTTTTTTCTTTAGGTGAGATGGCATTATACATAAGTTTTCTACAATAAAAAGTAGTCCTGAAAATTAGTTTTCCTTACAATAAGAAGAAAAAGTAAATCTGAAAGTTAGTTTTCTTAGGACTAGAATTCTAAATGAAACGTTGTTAATGTAAAATTTAACATACCAAGTTTTTTCTAGGCTGGCAAATAATCAGAGAAGCATTAGACAGGTTGATAAAAACAAGAAAATCCAGAAAGGCTCAATACCATGCACATTTTTAATATACATGTGACTCAGTACAACTGAGTTATTTGCCCATTTGGCTTTAGATGTCATCTTGATTTTTGCTAGGACCAGAGGGAGGGAAAGTTAAGGCATCTATGAGGGAAAAACAGTTTCTTTTGAAGAGATAAGCAGATTTGTTTTCCTGGAAAAGAACTAGGTTATGAATTCTCTAAGTACCAGGTTAATTATCTTTTTAGCTGTATACCATGATTTTTAATGACATATTTAAATGCAACATTATAACCTTAAGGCATGCATGCTTTGAATCTTTAGAATTTCAACTAATTTTTTTGTTTACCAAAAATATTAGATTGCGATCTTATTTTTTTGTGGTTAGAATTTATCTAGGCACCAGTTTTTTGATTAACCCTCCAGAGGTGAAACAGAGATCTTATTTGTGTTTAAAACTTTGGCCATATGTACTAATATTTATGAAGACACTGAGAAACCTTTATTGATTTAGCTTTAGTTCTTTAAGCAACTCCTTTAGAAGAAACACACCTTAAATTTGTGTTTAGTTTGGAAATAACTTAGGTTTTAGTTTGACACACCCATTTAGCTATGTTTGATACATTTATGTGTCCAGGTTTCCAATAACAGAAGTTAAAATCCTTACTCTGAATAAGTATCCAATTTTAACCATTACTGAAGGCCTAGGACCAAAGACTAGAACAATTTTAAAGATAAGCAGAGAAAACCTAGGATTGTTTTAAAGTTTTTGGGTTTTCGCTAAATCAGCAAGGGAACCAGTTTCCTTAGACAAAAGAACACTTTATTTACAGTAAGAGGAGAGTTTGCAGGAATGGAGGGAGCAGATCCCATCACAAATGAGTGCCTGAAAGAGGCTGAACCTGTCTGGACAGATTACAATGGGGGCAGTCAGGGGTGTAACCCCAGAGAGTGGGGCAGCCAATACAACAGTGTGATGACCCATCCACTGAGGTCTGAAGGATTCCACCATAGGCAAGGGTGGCCAGAAGGACCTTAGGATTTTTTTTTTCCTTCACCATGACTGGACTAACTGAACTGCACCTAAATAGGGAGAGTCTAGGCCATCTTTAAGCAAGAATTAATATCAGGGGCCTCCCCGGTGGCGCAGCGGTTGAGCGCTGCGCTGTGGAGCTGTCGGCAGCGGCGACGCGTGTTCAACGCCCGGCCGGGGAGAATCCCACATGGTGGGGCAGACCTCTCCTGCCTCGCCCGCTGCTCCCCTCAGCAGTGTACTTCTGATCTGCCTGTTCTGCTCCCCGCTCTGTCTCTGGTGAACCCTTTCGCCACCCCACGCCTCTGGCCTGTACCCCAGCTTGTATGTAAAAAAAAAAAAAAGAATTAATATCAGAAAACTGACCTGGGTGTCCAGTCTGGCGGGTGACAACATTCCAGGCTCCACGGACTGTGATAATGTCAAGGGTGCACTCTGCAGGCCATTCTACCCCCCAAAGCAGGCCATTCCAGTTGACTTGTGTTTTTCCTGTCTTCCCAGTTCAAGAGAATTGTCCTGACCAATGTATTCTATGTCTATGCATCATGTGAATCAAATGATTTATGATTTTGAGCATTTTTAATGTCCCATTGGTCACTTATTCTTTAGAGAAATGTTACTTCAAGTCCTTTGCCCTTTGCCCATTTTTAAATCAAGTTATTCTGTTGTTGATTTGTACCAGTTGTTTAGATATTATGGTTAGTTATGTGATGTACTTTTTTAATTCTGTGGGTTTCCTTATCCTTCAGCTGCATGGGTTCTTTGATGAAAAAAAGTTGTTAAACTTGATAGAGTTCAGTTTTTCTTTTTTTAGTTGCCTGTATTTTTGGTGTCACTTTTAAAAAAATCAATATCCAATCCGGTATTACATGGCTTTCCTCTTTTCTTTTCTTTAAATCATATCTTTTTAAACTTACTTTTCATGATGGATCCATTTTTAGTTAATTTTTATGCACTTTGAAATGTGCATAAAACTTCATTCTTTTACATAAGCTTACACACCTTCCAAAACACCATATTTTGAAAAGAATTTTTTTTTCTTGTTTGAATGGATCTGGTGTTCTTATTAAAAATCATTTGACCATACATGCAAGGTATCTATGTTTTTATATATACCAGAACTCATATATGTAGTTATAATTGTTTTGTAATATATTTGAATGAGAAATATGAGACCTCCAACTTTGTTCCTTTTCAGATTGATTTTTACTACTGGGTAGGAATGTTTTATTACATTCCCTGTAAGTTTTATATTGAATTTTTCTATTTCTGCAAAAAGTGTCATTGTTATTTGATAAGGACTGCATCAAATAATATAGATCTCTATGGATATTAATGGTATCTTAATTATATAAAATATTTCATCCATGAATAATAAGGACTATCTTAATGCCTAGTTTTATCTTCCTTAATTTATTTAACCAACAGTTTAATTGTCATTGTGCATGAGCTTAGTCTCCTTGGTCAAGCTGTTCTTTAGTATTTTATTATTAGTGATAGTTATAAGGGTTTTTTTTAATTTCCTTTTCAGATATTTCATGCTAATATAGAGAACCATCACTATTTTATTTTTATATTGATCTTGTATCTTGAAACTTTGCTCAAAATATTAGCAATTCTAAAAGGATGCATTTGTGTAGAATCATTAAGGTTTTATAGATTCAAAATCATGCTATCCATGAACAGAGGTTATCTTTCTTCCTCTTTTCCAAAATTTTGGTGCATTTTATATATTTTACTTATTTATTTGTTGTGGCGCGTATTCCCACCACAATGTTGAATACAAGTGGTAAGAGCAGGCATCCTAGTTTGTTTCTGACCTTAAAAAAAAAAACAAAAACTTTATTTTGGGGCATTTGGGTTGTTTCCATATCTTAGCTATTGTAAATAGTGCTGCAATAAACATAGGTGTGCCTGTGTCCTTTTGGATTAATGCTTTTGTGTCCTTTGGGTAGATTCCCAGAAGTGGTATTGCTGGGTCTTATGGAAGTTCCATTTTTAGCAGTTTGAGGAACTGCCATACAGCTTTCCATAGTGATTGGACCAATATGCATTCCCACCAACAGTATAGGAGAGTTCCTTTTTATCCACATCCCCGCTGTTTGTTGTTTCCTGTTTTTTTTTTTAATACGTGCCATTTTTCTGGCATAAGGTGGTATCTCATTGTGGTTTTTATTTGAATTTCACTGATTATGAGGGATGTTGAACATATTTTTCATATGCCTGTTTGTCATTTTCATTTCTTCTTTGGAGAAGTATTTTTTAAGTTTTTCTGCCCATTTTTTGAACTGGATTTTTTGCTTTGTTTTTGGTGAGTCCTGTGAGTTGTTTGCAGATGTTTGTGATCAGTCGCTTGTCTGTTGTATGGACTGCAAATATTTTCTCCCTGTCAGTCGTCTGTATCTTTGTTTTGGTTAATGTCTCTTTTGCTGTACAGAAGCTTTTTAGTTTGATAGATTCCAAGCTGTTTGTTTTTTCCTTCACTATCTTTGCTTTGGGGGATGTATCTTTAAAAATGTTACTAAGATGTATGTCATGTATTATTTTGCCTATATTTTATGGTTTCAGGTCTTATATCCAGATCTCATCCATTCTGAAGATGTGGTACATGTACATAATTGAATACTATTCAGCAATTAAAAATGATAAACTAATGCAATTCGCAGCAACATGGATGGAGCTAGAAGGGATCATCCTCAATGAAATAAGTCCGAAGGAAAAAGAAAAATATCAAATGGTTTCACTTATAGGAGGAATATAGGGGAGCCAAAGAAGAGATCAGGAGGAGAAAATAACACAGAAAACAAAAACTATCAGGCAACCATAAATAAGAGATGTTCTATCAAGGAGGAGAAAGAAAAGAGCACAAGAGACTATGGTCATGGTTCATGGATGAACTGGTGGTGAGAAAACTACAGGGAATACAAAATAATGCAAAGGATACAAATAAAAAATTAATTGAAAATGAAAAAAAGAAAAAACTTTTAATCTTTCACTGTTGACTATAATGTTAGCTGTGAATTTTTCATATTTGGTCTTCATTATATTAAAGTATTTGATCTCTATTCCTAGTTCATGAGTATGATTGTGCTACTTTTCAGCATCAATTCCGATGAACATGTATTGTTTTTCCCCTTCAGTATATCAATGTAGTATATTTTCGAATGTTGAACCAACTTTTCATTCTAGAGATAAATGAAAATTAATGAATAATTCTTGTAATAATGTACTGTTAACTGTTGTTTGACACAATGTTATTGAGAATTTTTAAGATTGATTTATTTATTCCTACAAGACCTGGAGTACAGACCAGAGGTGTGGGGTGGTGAGAGAATTCACCAGAGACAAAACAGGGAGAAGAACAGGCAGATCAACTGAAGTACACTGCTGAGGGGAGCAGCAGGAAAGGCAGGAGAGGTCTGCTGCACCATGTGAGACTCTCCCTGGCTGGGGGATCAAACTCGTGCTGCAGTGGCTGTGGATAGCTTCATAGGCTGAGATTTAAACTGTTGGGTGACCAAGGAGGCACTGTTACTGAGAATTTTTACTTGAATACTCAATAGGAACATTGGTGTGTACTTTTCTTTTGTAGTGTCTGTTTAGTTTTCATATCAGGGAAATGCTGGTTTCATAGAATGAATTTGGAAATATTCCTTCCACCTCAATATTCTGTAAGAGTTTTAGGAAGATTGATGTTTTGTTTGTTTGTTTGTTGGTTGGTTGGTTGTTTGTTTGTTTGTTTTTGAATCTTGGAACCTCTCAGGAAAGTTACTGAGACTGGACACATCCTTGTGGGAAGGTTTGATTTGATTTCCTTACTGGTGATAGATTCCTTGAGAGTTTCTGTTTGTTCATAATCTAATCAGTAGCTTGTACAATTCTAGGATTTTGTTCGTTTCTTCCAGAGTTTTCTCTTTCTAGATGACCTAAATTTTTGGAGTAAAGTTGTTCATGTACTTACAATCTTATTGATTTTTTAAAATTGATAGTAACATCTCCTTCATTTCTGATTTTAGCAATTTGTGTCTTTTCCCTTTTTTCCTTAGTCAGTTAGTTAATGATCTTTGCATTTAATTAAATTTCTAAGAATCGACTTTTGTTTTATATATATATATATATATATATATATATAGTCAAAATTTTTGTTTAAAACTGGCCTAATCTTTAAAATGTCCTTCCTTATGCTGTTTTAATTTAGTATTTTTTTTCCTATTACTAGCTCATTAAGTTATGAACACAAATTGTTAATTTACAATATTTATTTCAAAAACTATAATGTCCCTTCTATCAGCATTTTCACTGGATCCCATAAATGTTGGTAAATTGTGTTCTCATTTTTCTCAAAATATTTTCTTATTTCACTTGAGATCTCTTTTTTGACCTATTGGTTATTTAAGAGTCCTTATATCCAAAAATTTGTAGATTTTCAAATTTTCCTTCTACTATTCATTACTAGTTCGAGGTTAGTGTGAATTTAACGGGGGCTTTCTGTGATTTTATCTCTTTAAATGTATGAACTTGTTTTCTAGCCTAACATATGGGTTAATTTGGAAAAAATATTCCATTTACACTTGCAAAAAAGTGTGTGTTCTCTCATTGTTATGTTGCTATGAATATGTATGTTGGACTCATTGGCCTATAGAGTTGCTTAACGCCGGTCTTTCTTCATTGTTTCACTATCTTCTTCTATCCGTTATTAAATTGGGTTTTTGTAGGCTTTTATCTCTTGATGATGTTGGAAAATTCTATTTCTCCCTTCAACTCTGTCAATGTTTGTTTTGTATATTTAGTAGCACTGATGGTGACACATTCATATGGTTGCTTCTTTGTTTCTTGTAACTGATTTTGGCATAGATAGATGATAGATAGATAGATAGATAGATAGATAGATAGATAGATAGACAGACAGATAGATAGATAGATTATTTAATAGCACATCCACCTCTGCTCTCCTTTGCAAACATTTGCATGTAATATCTTTTTCCACATTTCATGCTCGACTTAGTTTTGTCCTTATATCTAAAGTGAGTCTCTAGTAGGCAGTATATTGCAGGACCTATTTTTATATTCATTCTCCAATCTATGTTTTTTTGATGAGGAGAGACACATTACCTTTACAGTAATTACTGACAGGAAAGGATGTGTACAGATAATTCGTTATTTGATATCTACATAGTTTACCTTTATTGCCCGTCTGTTCTTTTCTTACTGATTTGCACTATATTTAGTTATTTTTTGTCATGATATGGCTCGATTATTTTCATATTAATTTTAGTGTATATTTTTTATAGATATTTTATTTATTTTTGTTATTCATATATTTTACATTATTGTGTGTTCCCCATAAGTTACCCACCACCCGTTCACCCGTGGAGCTATCACCATAGTCCTCCATGCTCCCCTCTTCCCCTCTCTTGAGCCCTTCCCCTCCCCTCCTTCCCTGCTGAATGTCGCTTTCTTATTTGGCTCCCCTATAGTCCTGTTATAAGTGAAACCATTCGATAATTTTCTTTTTCTTTCTGGCTTATTTCACTGATCATGATCCCCTCTAGATCCATCCATGTTGCTGCGAATTGCATGTGTTTGTCTATTTTGAATGCTGAATAGTATTCCATTGTGTATATATACCACATCTTCCTGATCCAGTCATCTATTTTTGGGCATCTGGGTTGTTTCCATACCTTAGCTATTGTAAACAGTGCTGCAATAAACATGTGGGTGCATGTATCCTTTCAGATTAGTGTTTTTGTGTCCTTTGGGTAGATTCCCAGTAGTGGTATTGCCGGGTCATATGGAATTTCCATTTCTAGCAGTTTGAGGAAACGCCATACAGCTTTCCTTAGTGGTTGGATCAATTTACATTCCCACCAGCATTGTAGGAGAGTTCCTTTTTCTCCACATCCTTTCCAACATTTGTTGTCACCTGTTTTTTTAATGTGCGCCATTCTCACTGGCATGAGGTGATATCTCATTGTGTTTTTAATTTGCATTTCCCTGATTATAAGTGATGTTGAACATTTTATCATATACCTGTTGGCCATTTTCTTTTCTTCTTTGAGAAGTGTCTTTTTAGCTCTTCTGCCCATTTTTTGATTGGATTGTTGACTTTGTTTTTGTTGAGTTGTGTGAGCTCTTTGTAGATTTTTTTTACCAGTTCTTCATCAGTTGTATTGTGTACAAAGATCTTCTCCCAATTAGTAGGGTGTCTGTTTGTTTTGATTATTGTCTCATTTGTTGTACAGAATCTTTTTGGTTTGATGTAGCCCCAGTTAGTTTTACTTCCTTCGCTATGGGGGAAGTGGTTTTAAAGATTTTGCTGAGATGTATGTCATGTAGAGTTTTGCCTATATTTTCTTCTATAAACTTTGTGGTTTGAGGTCTTATCTCCAGGTCTTGTATCCATTTTGAGTTGTTTTTTGTGCATGGTGTGAAGTAGAGGTCTAGCTTCATTTTTTTGCATGTAGCAGTCCAGTTCTCCCAACAACATTTCTTGAACAAACTAATCTTGTTCCTGCATATTCTTTGCTCCTTTGTCGAAGAAATATGTGGATTTATTTCTGGGTTTTCTATTCGATTCTATTGGTCTGTGTGTCTGTTTTTGCTCCAGTACCAAGCTGTTTAATTATTATGGCCTTGTAGTATAGTTTGAAATCAGGGAGTGCAATCCCTCCATTCATCTTCTTTTTAGTCGGGAGAGCTTTAGCTATTCGAGGTTTTTTGTGGTTCCATGTGAATTCTTCAATATCCGTTCTATTTCTTTGAAGAATGTCATGGAGATTTTTATCGGAATCTCATTGATTCTGTAGATTGCTTTTGGTAGGATGGCCATTTTGATGATGTTGATTCTTCCAATCCATGAGCAGGGGATGTCTTTCCATGTTTTTGTGTCTTCCTTTATTTCTTTAACAGCATCTTGTAGTTTTCTTTGTATAAGTCCTTTACGTCTTTTGTTAGGTTTATTGTCAAGTACTTGATTTTTTTGGTTTCAATTTCGAAGGGGATAATTCTTTTAATTTCTTCTTCTTCAGACTTAGTGTTTGCATATAGAAAGGCTACTGATTTTTGTGCATTGATTTTGTATCCTGCTATGTTACTGAATTGGTCTATAGATTTGAGTAGTTTTCTATGGAGTTTTTGGGATTTTCTATGTATCTGCATCTGCAAATAGTGACAGTTTAATTTCTTCCTTCCCTATTTGGATTCCTTGTATGTCTTTCTCTTGTCTTATTGCTCTCGCTAGGCCTTCAAGTGTTTAATTGAAAAGCAATGGTGAGAGTGGACATCCTTGTCTTGTTCCTGATTTGAGGGTAAAGGCTTTCAGCTTCTCACTGTTGAGGAAAATATTGGCTGTGGGTTTGTCGTATATAGCTTTTATTATGTTAAGGAATGTTCCTTCTATTCCAAGTATTTCAAGGGCCTTTATCATAAATGGATGTTGCACTTTGTCAAATGCTTTCTCAGAATCTATTGAAATGATCCTATGTTTTTTATTTTTCTTTTTGTTGATGTATTGGATTACATTGATTGATTTTCGGATGTTGAACCATCCTTGTGTCCCTGGAATAAATCCCACTTTGTTGTGGTGTATTATCTTTTGGATGCATTGTTGGATCCTGTTGGCCAAGATTTTGTTGAATATGTTTACATCAGTATTAATTAGGGAGATTGGTCTTTAGTTTTCTTTTTTTTGTATTGTCTTTTCTGGTTTTGGTACTAGAATAATATTTGCTTCATAGAATGTGTTTGGTAGTACTCCTTCATTCTCAATTTTTTGAAAGAGTTTGTGTAAGATAGGGATTAGTTCATTTTTGAACGTTTGGTAGAATTTGTTTATGAAACCATCTGCTCCTGGGCTTTTGTTTTTGGGGAGGGTTTTGATTGCTGCTTCAATTTCATAGCTTGAGATTGGCCTGTTTAAGTGTTCTATATCTTCTTTACCTATTTTTGGGTGGCTGTGTAGTTTCAGGAATTTATCCATATCCTCTAAGTTGTTGAACTTGTTTCCATATAGCTGTTTATAATACTCTCTGATTATTCTTTTGATTTTTGCTGCGTCCATTGTAATTTCCCCTCTCTCATTTCTTATCCTGTTTATTTGTGTATTCTCCTGTTTTTTTTCTTTGTAAGCCTTACTAGAGGTTTGTCTATTTTGTTTATTTTTTTTGAAGAACCAGCCTTTGGTTTCATTGATCTTCTATATTGTTTTTTTTGATTTCCATTTCATTTAATTCTTCTTTGATTTTTATTATTTCCTTTCTTGTACTGGCTTTGGGTTTTTCTGTTCCTTTTCTAGTTCTTTGAGGTGGGAG
Organism: Scalopus aquaticus; assembly: GCA_004024925.1. Taxonomy (NCBI): domain Eukaryota; kingdom Metazoa; phylum Chordata; class Mammalia; order Eulipotyphla; family Talpidae; genus Scalopus; species Scalopus aquaticus. Next base: position 60,942 of record PVIJ01007036.1, on the reverse strand, counting down.
ATTGGATTGTTTCTTTGAGTTGTTTCTTGTTTCTTGATGTGAGCCTGTATTGCTGTGTATTTCCCTCTTAATACTGCTTTTGCTGTGTCCCAAACATTCTGGAAGGTTGTGTCTTCTTTGTCATTCATTTCTAGGTATTTTTTAATTTCTTCTTTGATCTCCTCATTAGTCCAGTGGTCTTCAAACAGTGTGGGTTTCAATCTCCATGATGTAAAAGGGTTCCTTTTTTTCTTTTCATGGTTTATTTCTAGTTTGATGGCTTTATGATCGGAGAAGATAGTAGGTATGATTTTGATCTTTGTGTTTCTGTTGAGGTTTGTTCTGTGACCTAGTATGTGATCAATCCTGGAGTGATCCATGTGCACTTGAGAAGAATGTGTATTCAGTATTTTGGGGGTGCAAAGCCCTATAGATATCTGTTAAGCCCATGTGGTCTAGATCTTTGTTTAGAGCTTTAATGACCTTATTGGTTGCCTCGTTGATCTGTCCATTTGTGATAATGGAGTGTTGAAGTATCCTACTATATATGTATTTTCTCTAATGTCTGTTTTCAGAGTTGATAATAATTGTCTTATACATTTTGGTTCTCCTTCACTAGGGGAGTATATGTTGATGAGGGTTATATTATCTTGCTGAATTTTTCCCTTTATCATGATGTAGGGACTATCTATGTCTCTTTTTACCTTTTTTAGTTCGAAGTCTATTTTATCTGATATAGGTATCACTATCCCTGCCTTCTTTTTCGGTCCATTTGCTTGTAGGATTGTTTTCCAGCCTTTTACTTTCAGTCTGTGTTTATCTTTTGTGGCTAAATGTGTTTCTTGTAGACAGTAGAAGGTTGGGTTCTGTTTTTTGATCCATTTTGCTACCCTATGCCTTTTTATTGATGAGTTGAGTCTGTTTACATTTAGAGTTAATATTGATACGTTGGCATCTATATTGGCCATTTTGTTTGTTTTTTTGTGGTTTTATTCCATGTCTTATTTTAGTCTTTTTCATTCCTTTTTCGGTTTTGGTTTTAGGACTTCTTGTAGTATTGTTTGTAGTGGGGGTTTAGTCGTGACGAATTTCTGGAGACTCTGTTTGTCTGGGAAGATCCTTATCCTTTCTTCATAGAGGAAAGAGAGCTTTGCGGGATAAAGTATTCTTGGTTGGAATTTATTTTCTTGGAGTTTGTTGGATATGTCTCTCCATTCTCTCCTTTCCCTTAGCGTTTCTTCAGAGAAGTCAGATGTCATCCTGATTGGTTTGCCTTTGTAAGTTATTTGTTTCCTCCCCCTTGCCATCTTCAATATTTTTTCCTTGTCCTGTATTTGTGTGAGTTTAACTATGATATGTCTACGTGTAGGTCCTCTGGGATCATGGTGATTTGGAGATCTTCTTGCTTCTTGTATGCCCATTTTCATACTTGGGAAATTTTCTTCTATCACCTCTTTAAATTATTTCTCTGCTCCTTGGTCCCTCTCCTCTCCTTCTGGAATTCTTGTTACTCTTATGTTTCCTTTTTTCATGGTGTCAGATAGATCTTGAATTGTTTTTTCATTCTTTTCCCTTCGTGCTTCAATTTCCTTTTCCCTTTTGGATCTTTTAATATTTGCATCTTCGAGGTCGCTAATGCGGTCTTCCATTTCATCGATTCTGCTTTTATTGCTGTTCCTGGAGATCTTTAGTTCTTCCATTCAGCTCTTATTCTCCTTTAGGGTCTTGATTTCTTTCTTCAGATCGTTAATTGTTTTTTCCATTTCTTTCTTTTCCTTTATCATGATTTCATTAATCATGATTCTAAATTCTTTATCTGTCAGAGAGAGAAGTTCTTCCAATCGTTGTTGATGGTTTTGGCGCTTGATTTTCTTTTTGTTCTGTGTCCTTTCCCTGAGGGCTTGCTTGGTTGTTTATATTTTCCTTCTCCTGTTTGTCTTCTGATTTGTTGTAAGTGTTGGGAGATTGCGGCACTGGTGTTGGCAGGCATCTCTTTGGGTTCACATTCTTAGATGTCGGGGAGTGGTGATCTAACCAATTCTGGCCCTGTTAAGTCAAACCCCTGGTGGTCATGGTGGTTAGTGGTCCTAGAGCTAGCTCCACTCAGTTCCAAGAACTCCAGTAGTGAGGTCTGTGGCTGTTTTGCTCTAGATGCTTGTAAGTTAGGGAGGATGATTTCTTAAGATTTTTTCTTTTAGTGGTTCCTGCTGAGATGGTCATTTACTTTAAGAGGTCTTCTGTAGTCTTGCCCCTGAGGTCTTTGGTTGTTTGGGTGGCCCCACTGCTGGAATTTTGTCCCCTTTCACGTGTCAGATGCTGCTGCCTTCAGGTTTATTTCTGTCTGTCGCTGCTTGTATTCTCGCTATAGATCTTCCTGTTCTTTCTCTCCCACTGTTTCCTCCAGAGTTTACTAGAGGCTATCACCACTGTTGGGGTTGGGTCTGGTAGGGTAGAGTCTTCCGAGGCTGGCCCTGCGCCTCTGCATCTCTGATTTCACCTCTATCAGGTTGTTGCCACTTTATGGTGGGGGGGGTGGGAGAAAGGGGTGGGAGCAGGTGTCTGTGTGTTGCCTAAGGCAGCCGTAACTTCGGGGCCTACTAGGAGTCTCCAGCTGCTCCAAGCTTTGCCCTGGATTTGAAGACCCAAGTGCCTATTCCACGCCTGGTAGGCGGCGGCAGCGCGACCCGTGCAGCTAGAGGGTGGTGGTGGTGCGGGGTGCGGGTGCGCGGATGCAGGGCAGCAGCGGCGGCGCAGGGCATGCGCCTGTTGGGCTTTGGCGCACCACAGTGGGGTTGCCCTGACCGTGCTCCCTCTTCTGCATGGTGCGGAGCAGGAACTGCCAACCGCGTGTGACTTTTTTTCCGTACTTCTCCCGCCCCTGCAGGGAGGTCGCAGCAGCCTAGCCCAAGCAGTCTTTATCTGTGGGTTGTTAAGCTGACTGCCTCCCGTGGTAATTCTCTGGCTTGGAGCGGCACAGTGGAGCTGCCACGACAGCTCTCCCTCTCTTGCACCAGGTGGGACAGGAAGTTCCTATAGCGCATGTTTTTTGTCCTGTGTTTCTCCTGCATCTGTAGTTGGGAGTTTTTTTCCCCGTAATTCCTCCAGGGTTAGATATTAATAGTGTTACTGAAGGGGTGGGTAGACCACTACCCCAGATTTCTGTTCCAAAGAGGAGCTAGAGTGCTGGCTCCATAACGGAGGTGGGGGGAAGGGCCACACCACGGCTGCCTGGGGCTTTGTTCCATGTCCCACCAACTTCCCCAGTGTACTCTGCCCTCTCCAGGGTTTTGTTGCTACCTGGAGAGAATGCTGGTGTCAGTCTCGAGTTTATCACTCTGCCGTGCCCAGGGAAACGCCTCTGCCCACTTTTCTTTTTCTGTGTCTCCTCAGGTGCCTCTCGTCTTGGTCTCCTGATCCGGTTTTGCATTGAGGGGAGGGGAGAGGGCATCTAGTAGTTCTTTCTTCTCCTTAGTCAGTCTTTCTAGCTTCTTTCCAAGTTCTACTCACCCGTGAAGGTGTTATATTTATGTAGTGTTTCTGGATCTTCTCTGGGTTTGGCTGATGTCTCTTTATAAGCGACTTTTCTTTTGGGAGTGTTGATACTAGTGTCCCTTCACCACCATGTTGATGACGTCCTCCAATTTTAGTGTATATGTTATACATATTTGCTTTGTGGCTATCATGAGGAATATGTTAAAACACCCTAAATCAAAACAATCCATTTAAAACCTGAAATAACTTAATTTCTAATTTCACATAGAAATTAATGCATACACGAAAACACTATGCTTTAACAAATCTACCTGTTTATATTGTTCACTCATTCACATAGATTATAATTATGTTGATGTCTTTGTCTTTTATACCTTGTAAAGGAATGAAATGACAGAGTTACATATCAAAATTGCAATAATGTAGGTTTTATACTTGTTCATATATTTACCTTTACTGGAGAACTATATATGGCTTTGATTTACTGTCAAATCAATGGCTTTGATTTACTGTCAAATGACCTTTTATTTAAACTTGAAAGACCCCTATTAACATTTCTTGTAAGAAAGATCTAGTGATAATGAACTTTTTCAACTTTGTTAATTTGAAAATATCTTAATTTCTTTATTTTGAAGGACATTTTGTTGGATAAAAATTTCTCTGGTGATTTTTTAAAATTGCCTTAAATTCGCCCCATTACTGCTCTCTGATTTTGAAGACTTCTGAACAATCCAATTATATTATTATTATTTATTTATTGAGATAAGAGTAGTTCATGATATTTTATGTGATTTAAAGGAATTGGTTCACACCTGCCCACATATATGTTATTTTTCAAATCTTCAATATCTATATTTAATTTTAATCTACATATTATATCACCTTTTGAGAAAAATAATAAGAATTATATTCTTGTTAAAAGTTCCCTCTGTGACAAGTCACTTCTTTTTCTTCTTTAAAGATGTTCTTTCTATCTCTGACTTTCAGTATTTTTTTTGCAATATGTCTTTTTTTAAAAAAAAGTTTTATTTATTTATACGTACAAGCTGGGGTACAGGCCAGAGGCGTGGGGCGGCGAGAGGGTTCACCAGAGACAGAGTGGAGAGCAGAACAGGCGTATCAGAGATACACTGCTGAGGGGAGCAGTGGGCGAGGCAGGAGAGGTCTGCCACACCATGTAGGATTCTCCCTGGCTGAGTGTCGAACTCGCATTGCACGCTGCCAACAGTTCCACAGCGCAGCACTCAACTGCTGCACCACCAGGGAGGCCCTGTTTGCAATATGTCTTGATGTATGATTTTTTTTCATTTATCTTACTTAGAACTTATTAAACTTACATTCATGTTGTGATGATTAATTTTGTGTGAACTACACTGAACCATACGGTGCCAAGATTTTTGTTGAAACATTAAACTGGTTGCTTCTGTGAGGGAGACTTTGGATGCAATTAACATTTAAATCATAGAATGAGTAAAGCATATTTCCCTCCCTTATGTGAGTGGTTATCATGTAGTCAGTGGAAGGCCTGAATAGAACAAAAAGTCTGACCTCCCCCAAGAGAGCATTCTTTCTGCCTGAGCATATTCATACTGGGACATTTTATTTTTTCTGCAGTTAGACTTGAACTGACCCCAGCCATGTTAACACAAATATATGCAATAATTTTCAAGTAAAGTGTGCCCTGTTCCCTTTGGAGTTCAATAGTCCACAGTATCACAATGGTAACAGTGCCTTCTGACTTAAACGGAACTGACAGACAGGAAGAGGGGTGGAGGAGGGCAATTAAAAATGCTAAAATTTCCCCTAACATTTTTAAGTTGCTATTTTTCTGAATGAAGCATGTATTTGGTTGATATAAACATCTGACTATTTTATAAAGATATGACAAAATTGGATGACAGTCTATTTGTTTTTGATGTTTCTTTGTAAGTAAGGTGAATGAAGCTGCCCAAAATGCCATTTTGCTGATGCTACTTCTTGGCCATTCTTTGTAGCAATATTTTGTGCTTATTTCTGAAAGCTCCTTGAGGTTGTAATCTTTCTTACAGTTGCATATTGTCCAATAAGGTTTGATTTAAATGCTTCTATTTTGCCTTAATCAGTCACATTCATGAGAAAAATATATCTGTCAAACTAAGTGAATTAATAAAACCTATTATATCAATAATCCATCACCTCTGAATCAGGTGAGCTCAGAGGATTAAAAAAAGAGTTCATCTCTTCTTTCTCATTCAATACTCACACCTATATTAAATTGGTAGCTCACTAAAATGAAGGTCACTAAATGTTATTGACTGCTCTAATGATTGAAAGGCACACCACAGAAGGACTCAGTTTCTGATACCTATAACTTCCACTGTATAGAATCATTTAGTGTCATTTTTTTACTGTAACTTAAAGTATTTTATTCCAAATGACCCAAATTATGTACATTTAGCTAGAAATAAACTTTAGAAATTATATATAAAATCAGGGTATATTCAAAGTAGGTGTTCGGTGATTAATCTGAACCCATGATCAATGATATGGCAAGGCTACATTTTTAAATCTTGAAGGTATTAGTCCTGTCCTTTGTCTCACAATCCCTTGAAATTTCTGAAATTATATTTTTTCTACAAGTACTATGTTTTATCATGTAAAAGAGATAATTTTGATCATGTGACTCGCAAAAATAATTGTATGAAATCAAAATCATTGGAGTTGGTTTCTGTGAAAAAGAAAGATGAAGGAAGGAAGGGAGGGAGGAAGAGATGGAGGGAGGAAGGGAAGGAAGGAAGGAAGGAAGGAAGGAAGGAAGGAAGGAAGGAAGGAAGGAAGGAAGGAAGGAAGGAAGGAAGGATGGAAGGACACACAAAAAAACTGGACCAGAACAGAAGTAGAGAAAATAACTAATAAACAGATCAATGGCATTATGCCAAAAAGGCAATTACAAAGTGATAATTTCAAGAACCTACAAAGAAAATTAATCTGACAGCTGATCTTATGCCCTAGGTACAAACATTGAGAAATTTAGAGTGGAAAACTTGAAATATCTTAAAAAAGAGAGACTTATTTAAGGAGATATTCAGAGTGCACTTAGGCATTTTATCCAATATCAACTATTTCTACATTAGAAATAAAAACTGGAAGTCACTTCAGCAATCAGTATTGATCACAAATTATGAGACTGAAGCAGAGTGGTGACCTTCCTTCACCAAGGTGAGTTGATTAGTGCAAAAATTACATCCACAAAGATGACTTGTAATAATTTCTGCAAAATGTTCAAGTATATTTTAGTTTAAATGGGGAGCAAAGTAATAGTTAAAGACCTACTTTGTAATAGCACACATTTTGCTGAATAGCAAAAATATTCAAGGTTGTAAAAGTTCACGTAAGAATGTCTGGTTTCTGGAATTTAAATCCTTTATATTTCACTTATCCTCCCAAGATATGTTAACTATATTCTCTACTCATTCCATGCAGAAAAAACCTTAATTAACAATATTCACATCTCAGAAGGACCATTCTGTGTGACACTATGTTCCCATCATTGTTTAAGCATAGTCTTGTCCAAAAGAGGGAACAAAAATATACAGGGAAATAAGTACACAACTTAAGTTACAAAGAAATCACTATTCTCCTGACAGTTTATGGGACGAAACTGCAAAAATCATAGCAGAAAAAAAAACTGTAATAAATGGGCTAATAAGGGAAGGGGAGAGTGCATCACTATTCTCAAAGTGAAAATAACTTAAAGAGGGAATTGTTTTTGTAATTATTGAAAGCAATACTTATAAAAATAGTGTGATACTTTTTTAAAGTATATTTTTACTGTTATTTATGTCTTTTATATTTTGTATTTCCCTTGGGTAACCCACCACCAATTCACCCGTGATCCATCTCCGTGGTTCCTTGTGTTCTTTTCTATTCCATTTTGTGCCCTTATCCCCCCCAACCCCGCCCCCAACCCCCCATCCTGCTGAGTGTCTCTCTCCTATTTGGTTTCCTTATAGTCCCGTTATAAGTGAAACAATTTGATATTTTTCTCTTTCTTTCTGGCTTATTTTACTGAGTATGATCCCCACAAATTCCATCCATGTCGCTGCAAATTGCATGTGTTTATCTTCTTTGAATGCTGAATAGTATTCCACTGTGCATATGTACCACATCTTCTTGATCCAATCATCTATTTTTTGCACAACTGGGTTGCTTCCATACATTTGCTATTGTGAACAGTGCCGCAATGAACATACGGGTGCATGTAACCTTTTGGATTAGTGTTTTTGTGTCCTTTGGGTAGATTCCCAAAAGTGCTATGTTGAGCAGTTTGAGGAACTGCCATATAGCATTCCATAGTAGTTGGACCAATTTGCATTCCCACCAACAGTGTAGAAGAGTTCCTTTTTCTCCACACCCTTTCCAACATTTGTTGTTGCCTGTGTTTTTAATATGTGCCATCTTCACAGGTGTGAGGTGGTATCTCATTGTGGTTTTGATTTGCATTTCCTTGATTATAAGTGATGTTGAACATTTTTTCATGTACCTGTTGGCCATTTGCTTTTCTTCTTTGGAGAAGTGTCTTTTTAGCTCTTCTGCCCATTTTTTGACTGGGTTATTGCCTTTGTTTTTGTTGAGTTGTGTGAGCTCCATGTAGATTTTTGTTATTAGTCCTTTATCGGTTGTATCATGTGCAACGATCTTCTCCCAGTTAGTAGGATGTCTGTTAGTTTTGATTAATGTCTCTTTTGCTGTACAGAAGCTTTTTATTTTAATGTAATCCCATATGTTTATCTTGTCCTTCACTTCCTTCACTTTGGGGCTGTGTCTTTCAAGATTTTGCTGAGATCTATGTTGTGTAGAGTTTTTCCTATATTATCGTCTATAAATTTTATGATTTCAGGTCTTACGTCCAGGTCTTTTATCCATTTTGAATTGACTTTTGTGCAGGGTGTGAGGTAGTAGTCTAGCTTCATTTTTTTTGCATGTGGCTGTCCAGTTTTCCCAGCACCATTTATTGAATAGACTGTCCTTATTCCATTGCATTTTCTTTGCTCCTTTGTCAAAGATTAGTTGTTCATAGATATGCAGCTTTAATTCTGGGTATTCTATTTGGTTCCATTGGTCTTTCTGTCTGTTTTTGTTCCTGTACCGTACTGTTTTAATTATTATGGCTTTGTAGTATAGTTTGAAATCAAGGTGTGAAATTCCTCTGTTTTCTTTCTTTTTAGTTAGGAAGGCTTTAGCTATTCGAGGTTTTTTTGTGGTTCCATATGCATTTCATCAGTAGTCAATCTATTTCTTTGAAGAATGTCTTTGAGATTTTTATTGGAATAGTGCTGAATCTGTAAATTGCTTTTGGTAGGATTGCCATTTTGATATTAATCCTTCCAATCCATGAGCTGGGATGCCTTTCCATCTTCTTGTGTCTTCTTCTATTTCTTTCAACAGTGTTTTATAGTTTCCTTTGTATAAGTCCTTCATGTCTTTTGTTAGATTTATTCCCAGATATTTGATTTTTTTTGGTTTCGATTTTGAAGGGGATGGATCTCTTAATTCTTCTTCAGATTGGGTGTTTACATAGAGGAATGCTACTGACTTTTGCGTGTTGATTTTGTATCCTGCTACTTTGCTAAATTGGTCTCTAATTTTGAGTAGTTTTTTCTATGGAGTTTTTAGGGTTTTGTATATATATTATCATATCATCTGCTAATAGCGACAGTTTAATTTCTTCTTTTCCTATTTGGGTCCCCTGAATGTCTTTTTCTTGTCTAATTGCTCTGGCTAGGACTTCCAGTGTTATATTGAAAAGTAATGGTGAGAGTGGACATCCTTGCCTTGTTCCTGATCTTAGGGGAAAGACCTTCAGCTTCTCATCATTGAGGATAATATTGGCTGTGGGTGTGTTGTATATGTCTTTTATTATGTTGAGTTGTGTTCCTTCTATCACAAGGATTTCAAGGGTTTTTATCATAAATGGATGTCGCATTTTGTCAAATGCTTTCCCAGCACCTATTGATATGATCATATGGTCTTTATTTTTCTTTTTGTTGATGTATTGGATTACATTGATTGATTTTTGGATGTTGAACCATCCCTGAGTCCCTGGAATAAATCCCACTTGGTCGTGGTGTATTATCTTTTGGATGCATTGTTGGATCCTATTGGCCAAGATTTTGTTAAATATTTTTGCATCGGTATTCATTAAGGAGATTGGTCTGTAGTTTTCCTTTTTTGTACTGTCTTTGTCTGGTTTTGGTATTAGAGTAATATTTGCTTCATAGAATGTGTTTGGTAGTACTCCTTCCTTCTCGATTTTTTGAAAGAGTTTGTGTAATATAGGGTCTATTTCGTTTTTGAATGTTTCGTAGAATTTGTTTGTGAAACCATCTGGCCCTGGGTTTTTATTTTTGGGCAGGTTTTTAATTACTGTTTCAATTTCATTACTTGTGATTGGTCTGTTTAGGTGTTCTGTATCTTCTTTGTCTAGTTTTGTGTGATTATATAGTTCTAGGAATTTGTCCGTATCCTCTAGGTTGTTGTACTTGTTTCCGTATAGCTGTTTATAGTAATCTCTGATTATTTTTTTTTTTGATTTTTGCTGTGTCCGTTGTGATTACTCCTTTTTCAATTATGATCCTATAATTTGTGTTTTCTCTCCGTTTTTTTTTTTTTTTTTTTTTTTTTTTTTTTTTTTTTTTTTTTTTTTTTTTTTTTTTTTTTTTTTTTTTTTTTTTTTTTTTTTTTTTTTTTTTTTTTTTTTTTTTTTTTTTTTTTTTTTTTTTTTTTTTTTTTTTTTTTTTTTTTTTTTTTTTTTTTTTTTTTTTTTTTTTTTTTTTTTTTTTTTTTTTTTTTTTGCAGGTCTGGCTAGTGGTTTCTCTATTTTGCTTATTTTTTCAAAGAACCAGCTTTTGCTTTCATTATCTTCTGGATTTTTTGTTTTATTTTCATTTCATTTATTTCTGCTTATATTTTTATTATTTCCTTTCTTAAACTGGATTTTGGTTTTTTTTGTTGTTCATTTTCAGTTGAGATGTGATATTAAATTGTTTCTTTTGGCTGTTTCTTGTTTCTTGATGTGAGCTTGTAATGTTATATATTTTCCTCTTATTATTGCTTTTGCTGTGTCCCACACTTTCCGGAAAGTTGTGTCCTCGTTGTCATTCAGTTCTAGATAATTTTTAATTTCTTCTTTGATCTCTTCCTTGATCCATTGGATTTCCAGTAAGGTGGGTTTCAGTCTCCATGAGGTTTCCAGTAATGTGGGCTTCAGTCTCCATAAGGGTTTCTTTTTTTCTTTTCATGGTTTATTTCCAGTTTGACTCCTTTATGATTGGAGAAGAAGGCTGGTACAATTTTGATCTTAGTGTATCTGTTAAGGTTTGTTTTGTGGCCTAATATGTGATAGCTCCTGGAGTCTGATCCGTGTGCACTGGAGAAAAATGTGTATTCAGTTTTTCGGGGGTGAAGTGATCGATAGATATCTGTTAATCCCATGTGGTCTAGGTCCTTATTTAGAGCTTTGATGTCCTTGGTTACTTTTTGTCTTCTTGATCTGTCCAATAGAGAAAGTGGGGTGTTGAAGTCTCCTACTATGTATGTATTTTCTTTAATGTCTGTTTTCAGGGATGATAGCAGTTGTCTGATATATTTTGGTGCTCCTTCATTTGGGGAGTATATGTTGATGATTGTTATATCCTCCTGTTTTATTGTTCCCTTTATCATGATGCAGTGGCCAGCTTTGTCTTTTTTCACTTTCTTAAGTTTGGAGTCTATTTTATCTGATATAAGTATAACTGTCCCTGCCTTCTTTCTTGGTCCATTTGCTTGTAGGATTGTTTTCCATCCTTTAACTATTAATCTCTGTTTATCTTTTGCAATTAAATGTGTTTCATGTAGACAGCAGAAGGTTGGGTTCTGTTTTTTTGATCCATCCTGCTATGATGTGTCTTTTAATTAGTGTGTTTAGTTCATTTACATTTAGTTAATATTGATATACTGTCATCCATATTTGTCTTTTTGTTTACCTTTTTGTTATTCTAATCCTTCCCTTATTCTGTATTTCCTGGTCTTTCCTCTGTTGGTTTTGTCTTCATGGTTTCTTGTAATATGTTTTGGAGTGGGGGGTTGTTAGTGATGAATTTCTGTAGTTTGTGTGTCAGAGAAGGTCCATATTCTGTCTTCATAGAGGAAGGAGAGCTTTGCAGGGTAGAGTATTCTTGGTTGACATTACATATGTCTCTCCATTCTCTTCCTGCCTGTAGTGTTTCTTCAGAGAAATCTGATGTCAGCCTGATTGGCTTTCCTTTGTAGATTGTTTCTTTGTTCTCATCATTTTCAATATATTTTCCTTGTCTTGAATTCTCGATAGTTTTACTATCACATGTCTTGCTGGTTTTTTTTTTGTTTTTTTTTTTAAAGATTTATTTTTTTTATTTATACATCCAAGCTGGGGTACAAGCCAGAGCTGTGGGGCGGCGAGAGGGTTCACCAGAGACAGAGCGGGTAGCAGAACAGGCAGATCAGAAATACACTACTGAGGGGAGCAGCAGGCGAGGCAGGAGAGGTCTGCTGCACCATGTGGGATTCTCCCCGGCCGGGCGTCGAACTTGCGTCACCGCTGCCGACAGCTCCACAGCGCAGCGCTTAACCGCTGTGCCACCGGGGAGGCCCCTCTTGCTGGTTTTTTTTCTCTCGCTGTAATAATTTGGAGATCTTCTGGCTTCCTGTATGTCGATTTTTGTTTCCTTTTTCATGTTTGGGAAGTTCTCTTCAATTATCTCCTTGAGAAGTTTCTCTGTTCCTTTGTCTCTCTCCTCTCCTTCTGGGATTCCTATGATTCTGATGTTTACTTTTTTCATGGTGTCAGATAATTCTCGAAGCCTTTCCCTCAATCTTTTTCTTTCTTTTTTCTTTTTCCTTTTCTCTTCTGTTTCTTTAAGTATCTTTATCTTCCAGAGTGCTCATTCTTCCCTCCATGTGTTTTAATCTACTTTTATGGCTCTCTACTAATGTTTGTAAATCCTCCATTTCCTTCATGGATTCATTCTCGTTTTTCAGTTCTTCATTTATATTCCTCAGTTCTTTGTTCTTTTCATTTAATTCTTTTTTTTTATTTTGGCTATTCTGAATTCTTTATCTGTTAGGCAGATGTTATCTTCTATGTCCACATTATTGGGTTCTGAAGAGGGATTTTCTTTCTGTGGTGTATTGTTTTGAGGATCATTTGTAACTTTTTTTCTTCCTGTTGTTGGCCTTGTGCTTTGCTCTGATCGTAGCATTCCTGTGCCTTTGGTGCCGGCGGGCATGATTCTTGGTTCTACTTGCTGAGGAGTGTTTGGTGTTTCCTAGTGTCTGAGTTGCCTTGGCTGTGGCTGGGTATCTTCTGGATATTGTTTTTTCTCTGTTGAGTTTCTGTGTCTCTCGTGGCGTGTCTCCAATGTGTTTCTGGTTCCGAGTGGAATTAGGGTAGGAAAAGGGGTGGTGGTTTGTAGTAAAAAAAATAAATAAATAAAAAAAAATAAAGGTATAAAAACTTAAAAAAAATTAAAGAAGAAAGAAAAAAAAATAAAAAAGGTACTGGGTAGATGTAAATTTCGGGAGAGTTTTGTAGTCCTTTTGCTTTTAGGTTTTTGAGTTTTCAGGTAGGCCCCCTGCTAGCGTTCAACCTCCCTTTCCAGTGTCAGATGTTGCTGTTGTCCTACTGTCACTGCTGTCATTTTATAGTTCCTAGGAGTCTTTCTGTTCTTTCTCTACCTCCCCTTTTTATTTTTCTCCTTTCCCTCAGTGTTTGCCTGGGGCTATCCCTGCCCCTGGGGTTATGTCTGGTGGGGAGGGGTCGAGAGTTCCTGATCTTAAGTTTCTTTTCTGCTGCTTGGGCCCCCCTACTCCACGAGGGGGTGCAGGGGTGGAGGTTGTGGGCAGCTGTTGGTCAAGTTTTGACTCACCTAGATTCTGGGGGCCACTGTACAACCTCCTAGAAGTTGGATGTGGGCCAAGGGGGGTTGTTGGGCCCTGTCTCCACCAGCTGGAGTTTCATTTTTGCAGCCCTCCTGGGTGCCAAGATGCAGACACTTTGTGGAGAAGGGTGTGGTTGGAGACAGTTCCAGCAGGTGCCTGTATCTCAGGTCAAGTTACCTCCAGTCAGGTTAGAGAAGAGTAGAATTCCCTAACCTCAAGCTGCTGGTGTCAGGTTACAGACTAGGGAGGAGGTTGTTTCAGGTGGTCTTAGCAGAAGTTTTTCCTGCCTGACCGGTTTCTCAGACCAATATATCACCTAGCAACCAGTGGGGTATTAGGACCCCAAAGGATGCTGGCAGTTTGTCCTCCCAGCTAAGATGTTACCTAGCCCCAGGTGGGGGATGGTAACCCTCGATCTTTCCTGCACTTCAGAGCTGCCACGCAGGGAAGAGAGGGGCCTCTTGGGGTGGGAAGTGGGGGTCACACTCCCCATTGGTTGGCCAGAGCCCTCTGACCCCACCCTAGTTTCTAACTTGTATTCAGCGGCACACCGTAAAGCTGGTTTTCCCACCTCTCCTTGCAGTTTTTCCTCCATGTGGGGTCAGATGTCTTTTCTCTTCTCTTTATTCCAACTTTTCGGTTTATCTTTAAGTCTAAAGCACCCACGGGGATGATTGTATTATGTAGGGCATCCAGTTCTCCTCAGATCGGCTCTCAAAATTAGGGATTTTTCTGTCCATAAATCGATATTTTGTGGGAGAGCCTGATCCTAGCGTCTGTTCGCTGCCATGTTTTGGGGGTGTCCTATAAAAATAGTATGATACTTTAAGGTAACATTTCTTTCAGTAAAGATAAAATATCAGGAAGAATTCTTATGAGTTGAGTAAAATCACTAAAATGATTTATTTTAAAGGTCAATATTCAATTAATGTAATTACTATGATACTGACATGGAGCCTGATTTACGGATATTTGGAGGACGGAATAGTTTTGGTTTTAGGAATCAAAGCATTTTTCATGGTTTAAGTCTTATACTACAAACTCATATATCCACACTGATTAGGAATGAAACTATCTATATGATATAGAAAGGCCAGACTCTCATGTGTAGTATATAAGGGGATGTGTTAAATACCAGGGAACATGTTCAGCTAAGACCAACCAGCATTATATATCCAATATGATACAATAAGTAAGACATCAGGGGGCTAGAGTGAATTTTGCATACTACTTAATGGTGGCTAGGATTTCAGTAAGAACTGTCAGACTTTAGATGTTTAAGTGAATGAGACTTATGTTCAGTAGTGGGACGTGGTTAATGCAACTAAGAGAAAAATAAAAGGGGGCCTCCCTAGTGGTGCAAGAGGTGGTGCAAGTAGTATGAAGCTATCAGCAGCCTCTGCAGCAAGAGTATGATCCCTGGTCAGAGAGCTAACCCACATAGCGCAACAGACTTCTCTTGTCTTGCCTTTTGTCCTCCTCAGCAGTGTATTTCAGTCATTCCAACTGTTCTGCTCTCCACTTTGTCTCTGGTGAGTCCTCTCAACCCCCTGCACCTCTGATCTACACCCCAGCTCTTACAATGACTCTTAAAAAAAGAAAAGCCAAATCTTTAAAAATAAACAAAAAAAAAACCAAAAAAGCAAAAGAAAAAAATTTTTTAAAAAGCTTTATGTCTACTCAATAATCAGTCAATCTTAAAAGCATAAAAATAAAAGTCCTTATTTTTCCTAAATTGCTACTTATTGGCTACAGTTTTTAACTTCTTGGAATGATTTATGTTTTTAATCATTTCTCAAATCATAACTGTGATATTATGGCAGAACAGATTTGAGTCCTGGCAGTAGGGATAATGCTTTTAATGGTAGTAGAACACATGGAATCAACTTTTTTTTTCAAAAAATAATTATTTTAAACTGTATATGCATACATACATATATATACATACACACATGTATGTATGTATTATATATAATTTTGTTATTATAGAAGTTGAAGATCATGTTATAGGGCTGGGAGTAGAGCTAGGAACCCTACTGTTAGAGTTTGGATGAAGAAATATAGGTATATGTGTGCTCATATAATAATCCAAAATAACTGATGAAGGTAAAATTCTCCATATGGACTGTGAACCTCACTGTTGTAGCAGGGCTTTTAGAACAGGCAGTGGTTTGAAGCAGAAATCAAATGTGAAGTTTTCAATGAATGAATCTTTGAAACAAAGGTCTTCATTAGTGAGTTTCTGAAGAGAAGTTCTCAACAATGACCATCTGAAGTCGAGATAAATGTCTGCAATCCCTCCGTAGCCCCACCTTATATCCCTTTCAAGGTGTGTGCTTTTGAAACCTGTTTGGCCCATTTTCAAAACTGGTGCTATTTCCAAGACTTGATTGGTGCCAGTGCAAGCTCAAACCTGATTGGTACATTTTCAAAATTGTATTGACTTCAAAACATGATAGGCACTAATCAGATTCAAATTCAACTGGCACATCTTCAAAACCTGGCATGAGATTCAAAACCTAAACATTGCCTGTATGTGAAAACAAGTCCTGCACTGGGTTTGTCCTTCTACCCAGGGGTGCAGGACAGCCAGGCATGCTCTACTGCATCTGGTTGCTGAGGTGTTCCTGCAGTGGAATTGGGCAAGCTCCATTGCACCCCTTATCCAGGAGCCATTGGGACTTTTCTTTAAAAAAAAGATTGATTCATTTATGCATACAATCTGGGGTATAAGCCAGAGGTGTGAGGTGGTGAGAGGATTCACCAGAGACAGAGTGGGGAGCAGAATAGGCAGATCGACTGAAGTACACTGCTGAGAGGAGTAGAGGGCAAGTCAGGAGAGTTGTAAACCTCCCTGGCCAGGTATCGAACTCATGCAGTGGCTCTGGAGAGCTTCATAATGCTATGCTTAACCTGTTGTGCCACCAGGGAGGCCCCACTGGGACTTTTGTTACAATTTCACCACTTTCGATTCTTCTGACCCTTTCTATGGTGATCAATTGGATGAGTTCCCCATTGTCATTTTGATAGGCAACATCTAAAATTATTAGGTACAAAAAGAAGAAAAAGAACATAGAGTCATACAACTTAAGTGCACACTGATTTTTTTTCAATCAAGGTTTTTCAAAATCAAGTTTCTAAAATTTATTATAAAATCAATCAGTAGGTAAAATGAAAAAATCATGATCATTTTAAAAAGTCTTTGTCTTTCATTTAAAAAAATATTTTGGTTCACAATAGATTCTTAAGGTTTTTGTCTCCAGATCATCATTTTTAGATACTTTTTACTCTAGAATGATGTATCAAGTGTTTTATATCTGCAACTTTCAAAGAAGTGTGAGTGATTAACAACACAAGGTAAAGATCGGACCATTTCTCTGACAGCTGGTTTTGGGTCTCTCCACTCTGCCAAGTCTTGAGTAAAACTTGATCACCAGATCTAAACAGTTGCTATGGTTCCTTGGGTGGCATAGAAATCCCAGAGAGTGCAAAGTTGAGTTATACTCAACATTGCCTGGGTGTCTTTTAGGTTGATACTGCAATCTTTTATTTCCAGTAAGTGTTCATAACTGAAGCTTGGAATGGTGTTCCAAAGACAATTTCAAAGGGACTTGATTGTAGCCCACTTCTAGGAGTAACTCTTATCTGAAGAAAGGTAACACATAATAATAGATCCCAATGCAATGGGTTTCTTGACATAGTTTTGTCATGGTTTTTTTCACGGTGTGTCTGTCATTGTACTTTTGTTTTTGTTTCAGTTTTCATCTTGTCCAGTAGACTGCAGTCTCTGGGAAGCAAGTAGGCAATATTTACTTTCTGAGTGACTTCTGAGACATACATGTCCATTATCATTCTGAATAGATTTGGGTAATACAAAGCAAGGAATTATTTCTTTCAACAATTGTTTAATGACCTCTGAAACCTTCTCTGTCTTGGTGGGGAATGTGCCCACCCTTCCCAAGAAGGTATCCACAAAAACCACCAGTATTTTTAGTTGCCAGTAGTTCTGGGCATCTGACTGAAGCCCATTTGCCAGTCCTTCAAAAAGCACTTGGCCAAATATTGAACCATAGTAGCTTTATGTTGGATGATCCTTATCTATTGAACTGCTCTGTGCAAATAAGACCCTTTAAATATTGGCATATAGCCTCCAATAGTCCATCTGACCCACAGTGGGGCACTTCATGTAGATGTTTCAACATTGGGTAAAATAGGGCCTTAGGGAGGATTATCATACCATGTGAGTTCATTCTCCCAGTTGAGCTGGAGTCACAGTCATTAAAATCACATTCATGAGGCCTTTCCTCATCTCTGTGAGTATATTCAAGAACATACTGAGATAAATTCATAAGATAAATGAATGTAGCAGGGAGAGAAGAACTAGCAATGACATTACTTACAATGTCAGCTACTCTGTTACTTGTGCGACTTCAAACTCATCCCTTTGGTGACTGGGACAATATATCCCTGCTATAGTTGAGGGCAAAGCTACTACTTTCAGCAAGGTCAAGATCTAAAGTCCACTGGAAGTGTGCCACTCTGCATTCAAATTCTCACACATCCCTTCATTTCCTCTATGTTTAAAAGTTCTCTGAACATAATGGTTCTTAGTCAATTCACAGTTTAACACGGATGTTGAAAGAATGACTAATAGCATATGTTCTATCATCTCAGTCACAAATGGTATGTTAGGGCTCTTGGAGGTCCCATATCATTGCACCCATTACACAGCAGGCCCCACATTGCTGGGTACAGAAAAGCAAGCCATTGTTTAATATTACAAGAATATTACATAATGAAGACAGGAAACAGGTTAAAGCATTAAAACTCAAAAAGCCCAGGCCTAGAGGATGTAAGGGCAGAGGTTCAAGTTGGAGAAGGACCTGCCTGGGTGTAAAGAGTCTTATCTTAGTATCAGAGCAGAGTCAAAGATGAATCACATTCATCTCTCAGGCCAACACCTCATTTTCCATTACTTTCCCAGCCCCAGATTTTGTCATTTTATTTGCATTCAATAAAAGAGATCTGCTTCATATATAATGTTTTTTGTTTGTTTTCAGTGCTTTGGATGTTTTAGAAGGTACTTCTAAATATTTTAAAGACTTAAATGAACAAACTAATGGAACTTAAAAGTATCAAATTAATTGTCTCTTGAAAATTGAGAAATGAACTTAAGAATATTTAATTCTAGAGTAAGTGTTAAAGAACATTTTTTTCTACTTTTAATCATGGCAGAGGCATAAACAAAAGGATATATGACTCACGTAAAACTGTGAATGATTGAATACTTGAAAAATGAGTGTGCTTACACATCTTCTATCAATTATCCTGCAGACATAAACTTCTGCTGAAATATTTTCTTCCTTTTAAGACACAGCTAGTTGTTGAGTCTCTGCAGCTTCCTTCAATCTCTTCAGTGGGACAACACAATTTCCTTCTCAAAAGCCTAGAAGTGTTTGTGTTTTTAGTCACCTCTGGAAGTAAGATTAAGAGGACAGCATTAGGAATTATACAATTTTATTTGAATTCCAACTCTATCATTTCTGAGCTCTATGACCATGGGGAAGTAACTAACTCCCTTAGTCCCCAAGTCTTCATCTGAAAATCAAGGATAATAAACATCTTGTATTAACAAGCTGAAAACAGGGCATGTAAACTGCTGACATATTGAATAGGTTTTGCTGATGTGCTCTGCTATACAATAGTGGTGATCTTGCCTTATCAGTTGTTAGTTTAAATATGACTTTTGCTTTTTTAAAAAAGATTTATTTTTATTTATTTATGCATACAAGAACTGGGGTGAATGTCAAAGGTGTGGGGGGGGTGAGGGTATTCTCCAGAGACAGAATGGGAACAGAACTGGCAGATCTTCTGCAATAAACTGCTGAGGGGAGCAGCAGTCAAGACAGGAGATCTCTGCAGTGCCATGTGGGTAAGCTCCCTGGCTGGGATCAAACTCATGGTGCAGTGGCTGATGATAGCTTGATAGTGCTGAAACAACCCCTGAGCCACCAGGGAGGCCCCTCTCTTTTGCTTTTTATAAATATTCAAATGGCTACTGTTTTCATAACACCCAGTACAGTGCATGTTTCATAAAAGCGTAAATTTATTTGTCAAGAAATAATTTGTAATTTCATTATTATTTTCTACATCTTTCCACTTCTGTTTTATTGTTGCTTCTTATAGTAGCATATTATGTTTCATTTTTCCTTGTCACTGAACAGTATTTTTTTGAAGTAGGGGCACAAACCGTGAGCACAATATAAAGGACAATTATCCTGTTAATCTGAAGTTGTAGTTCTGTAAAATCTCACATTTTTTGAGGAGTTTTTTCAGTTGCGTGTCTTAGTGTCCTGCAAAAAAAATAATAATATTATTAGTGAAGAATATATGGTTTCAGACAGGGTTGAATCTTCATGAGAAACCAGATTTGGAATCTATTGTGAAAGTTAAATGATTGGTTATTTTGGTTTAAAAATTGTGAAATGAGGACATTTCAAAAGTGTCAGTATTATTGGTTTATATTTATGCGTGCCTTCTCAGATTCAAACTGACTTGTTAATGACAAAATAATGTTATATCATAACCACGATTGCCATATAACCAGATGAAATAAAGCCACAGTGCATTACATTGGATAAAAGTCCACAAACCGGAATGAAGTATCAACTATAATGTCAACATTTTATATACAAAATAATATATAACTAATAAGCCTATTTATGTAATGAATAATTACTTTCAATGACTGAAATGTACTTTCTAGTCATTTTGGAAGCTGGATGTCAGAAAATTATTGAAGAAACATAGTGTTATGAAAAAGAATAAATAGAATAATTTTTATCAATCTCAGTGATCACAATGACCATCAATGTGAAGTCAAATATGTCACTGTTGAGTTTTCTTCTAATATTCTTCAGGCCAATGTGTCATTTGATTTTGTCCACCATTGGAAAAGAGTGCTTATATTTTCTGGAAGCAGTTTTGTCAACTTTTAACTGGATAATAACTTTACTTCAATGTTGAAGCTAAATTATCTGTTTATCACACTAATTCCTGCTTCTTTCACCTCCCAGACTCAAGGGTGACTTGATCTTCATATTAGTTCCACCTTTAAGCTGCAGTCTTTGAATGTTCCTTATTGACCACCTCCCTTCTTATTCCATTGACAGAGGACAAATCTATACCCATTCTGGGGAGACAGGCCCACCGCTCATACATAGATCCTATTTATTGTTAGCTGGTTCAAGTCTAGTAACCAGAAGTCCATAATAGTTTCCCACTCACTTCTGCATTCCCCACCTACAGACCAGAATTAGCCTTACATTTGATTGAAATCATCATGTTAGATGTACACATAACATCCAGTTAAGAAAAATTGCTATAATTTTAACTGCCAAGATAATGGGTTTTGGATATTATTTCTTTTTTTTAATTTTTAAAATTTTTATTTTTTTATTAATACATACAAGAACTGCGTGTAGGTCAGAGGTGTGGGATGGTGAGAGGACTCACCAGAGACAGAGTAGGGAGCAGAACAGACAGATCTACTGAAATAAACTGCTGAAGAGAACAGCAGGCAAGGCAGGAGAGGTCTGCTGCACCATGTGGGAAGCTCCCTGGCCAGGGATCAAACTCGTGCAGCAGTGGCTGCAGAGAGCATCATAATGCTGAGACTTAGCTCCTTGCACCACCAGCAAGGCCCTAATATTTCTTTTTTAGACATAAATTACATGTGGAAATTTTCATGTTAAGAGACTAATTTCCTTTCATAAATACATTGCTTTTTATTTTATCATTGTGAAAATGTTGATATTGTTCCATTTCGCAAACCAAAATTTGCATGTAACAGAGAAGGTTCAGTGTAACAGAGACTGTTCATAGGTACCCAAATCTTCAAGGAAATATTTCATAGTAAGTATTTAATCAAACAATTAATAATGATTTTATAATAAAATAAAAAATGAGGTGTTTGTTATGACATAACAATTGTATGCTTTATTAAGTCACTGACATTTTCCATTATTCTTTTTTAATTTTCTTTGTTACAGGTCAATTTTTTTAAATTGAATAATCAATGATTCTTACTATATTTTGTTAAATCATCACCTTTTATTAAATGAACTTCCTCTAAATTTCTTCTCATTAGTCTTCCTGAAAACACAATCACATAATTATTTAGATCTGTGTGTTCCAAAATTATTTTGTGGAACTAAATGCACAGGTCACTGATGTTGTAAGAATGTGTCATGGTTAATTAGAATTATCGTATCTGGCAATTGCTTAAGTAGATTTTGCTGTCCATAATTTTCTTACTATGTGAAATCCACTTTTTGAAAACTGCTTATTACTGTAACTAAAAAAATTCTGATATCCATCTATATCCATTTTTTGTTTTCCTGTCAGATTTCATGATTTCTGGATTTTATCACTCATCCATGCTGGTTTCTCTTTATCTTACTCTTATAATTCTTTCTAAACATGGAAAAGAAAAACATCTCATGGCAATATTTTTGGCACTAATATATAATTAAACATACATATCCAATCTATGTATTTACATTTGTCTAAGTATCTTGTTTAAATTGCTAATGTTATAGTATGAGGATAAAAAGTTGCTTTTGAGCTGAAATCATCTAAGGACACCCTATTCACCTTATTATAAGGTACATTTTAATTTTGGGTTTGACAAAAGCAGTGTGGTATCTAAGAAGTAAGCAGAAGGCAATGCATGGACTGAATTGCAAAGGCACAAAGTGATGATGCCCTTAAATATAGTTTACAGAAAATGCATGACCTAGTGTTTAGCCCAACCTGTATGTTGTTGTCTCAATATAAGAACTGACATTTGAAATCTAAGAATGAATTATTATTGTAGAATTTCATTATAAAGATATTTACTAATAGATGAGTTAAGTATTACACTAATTTATCTTCCTAGAAGAAAGCAATTGTTAAATTAACAGCTTTTTCTAAAAATAGTTATTGAAAGTGCACCAATCTTAGATAAATCCTTATTGATATTTTAATGGCTTTCCCATTCTAAACACATAATTACTCATGAAGAAACTCACATAACATTTTTGAGTGAGAGACCATCATGTGGAATAAATTGAAATGCATGCCATATCTAGATAATCTATACATCTATTCTTTTTTTCATATCGACTTGAAAGGAGGTTAGAGAAGCTGCATTTCTGGATCCTTTGTTTGTTACAACTATGCACTATTTCCACGTGATTCTAGTTGCTCTCAGATTAGCTTTTACTCTTCCACAAAGGTATTTTCATGTAATGTATATAACTTTGTTACTTATTTATTTCCCATTTACATTTATTTGTTTTCTACTACCACTATCTCTTTTACAAATTTGAAACTTTGTCCCTCCTTCAACATCTTAATCTCACTTCGTACATTGGTGTCAACTAGTTTCAATAAGAATTTTGCTTTGTTAAATAGTACACTACACAAATATCCAGTATTTGTCTATCATTCTGACTTGCACTAATGCACATATTTCCTTTGTACTTCTTCCTTTTTTTCTGTAATCAACAAATTTCTTCTTACTTTATGACTTAATAGTATTTTGTGTATGCATATTACCACATATGTTCATATACTACATATTAGGTAGATTGTGTCTGTACCCTTGCTATTGTAAATATATTTGCAATAAATATTTAAGTATATATAACTTTTTGGGTTGATGGTGTTAATTTTTTTAGATAGTTGTTCAAAAGCGGGATTACTAGGTCATACAGTATTTCCATTTTTCTTTTTTGAAGGTAAATATAGGTCACTTTCCAAAATCTCTACACTAGGTTACATTTTTATAATGTAACTCTCAAACACTCGTTTTTTTGGAGTCATGGGAATGAGAAGATATCTCGTAATAGTTTTTTGTCTTTTTTTTATTTTTATAGCTTTCTTTTTTTTAAGATTTATTTATTTATGCATACAAGAACTGGGGTGTAGGCCAGAGGTGTGGTGTGGTGAGATGATTCACCAGACAGAGTGGGGAGCAGAACAGGCAGATCAACTTAAATACACTGCTGAGGGGAGCAGTGGAAGAGACAGGAGAGGTCTTCTGCAACATGTGGGAAGCTCCCTGACTGGGGATCAAACTCATGTTGCAGTGGCTGCAGACAGCTTCATAGTGCTGAGACTTAACCCATTGCGCCACCAGTGAGGCCCAGTTTTTTGTCTTAACATATACTCTGTGCACCATGTGTACTTGGGGAAAAAAAATTTATCTACATTGGTGTTTGGGTGGAACATTTTAAACATGTCTAGTAAATATATTTGGTCTGGTTCTTCTCTTAAGGTTATTGTTTCATTATATATTTTCTCTCTTATTGATCTGTCCACAGTTATAATTGGAATATTAAAATTCCCTGTTGTTGTTATGTAGTATCAATAATTTTATTTAATTCTATTAATAATTGCCTTATCTATCATAACCCATCCTTTGGTGCATATGTATTTAAAAATGTTACTTCTTCTTCTTTCATTAAGTGTTTAATGATGGTGAAATGTCCATGCCCATCTCTATTTCTTATTAACTTTTTAGATTGTAAATGTATTTTATCTGATATAAACTTTGCTATTTTTCTTATTATACTAGTCAACAAGTTTTTACAAAAGTCATGTTACTGAAATAAAATTAGTCATTTCCTATCAATTTGTCTGTGCTCAACACATATATGACAGTCAAATAGTCCCTCACCATGTGGAACTGATCTCAATGCAGACGGAATGTTTGGGTAGACTATTCTTGACTTCTGCTTCGTTATTCTGCCGTAAAGAGGAGGAACCAAGCAGAAGTAACAGTCTATGATGTGGTTGCTTGGCTCTCTCCACACCATAGGGAATTACAAATGGCATTGATGGCTTTTTGCCATTGAGCCACTGTGAAAGCTGTGTTGTACATGGAGCACAGCATATATGCGGGGCCCAAGGCTTGTCTTGGTCACCAGCCTTGCATCCCAAGTAAAGATGATTAGGCTTCTTCACTTGAGAAGTGATAACTTTTCTTCTGGTTGGCAAATGTCACTTCCCCACAAAAAGAGCAGAAATTGTCCACACTATTAACACACTTTCGAGGCATTACTGTTCTGTATTGTGCCTAAATGGATAAAATAACAGTAGTTCTATGTAACAGTAGCTTAAACGGTCTTGCACAAAGTTTGGAATATTTTCAATGCTCAATCTTTCCGACAGGGCTTTATCTAGAGCACTGCTGATGTCAGCTTACTTCAGCAGCCGCCTGGCAGTAGTATTGCATTGCATCAGAAAATGATGCAATCAGTTCTAGATGATATGTGCATGATGGTATTATGCAATACGATGCAATATTACATCATTCTAGGCTGATTTAGGATGTTGTTGCAGTCCTACTGGTAAACTTACACAGTGAAACATATAAAATGAATTATATGAAATATCTTCAAAACAAGAGCTAATAAAAAATGTTCAGGGTTATATTCACGTTCAGCACACTTAGATACTACAGATTAGGGCCTTTTTAATTCAGTAACTATCTCACTGTTGACCAATGTTATCATTTGCTTGTAGGTTTGTCTTCCAGCCTCTAACTCAGTCTATTCTTGACCTTGTTGCATGGATGAGCTTCCTATAAATGGAAGCGGGTTGGACTTTGTTCTGATATACATTTAGCTACTCTATACCTCTTAACTAGGAAATTCAAGGCATTTACATTTAACATCATTAGTGAGACAGTGCTTATTGCAATTTAATTTTAGTTTGTTTTTTGACTTTTTAAATTTTTTAACATATTTTTATAGTTTGTTTAGGCTCCATTTATTTGTCTTATATATTTTTCTATTGATTTTTGTTTGAAAAGGTATGCTGGACTGGTTTTCTAGTTTCTTGGACAGTCTAATTTCAAACTTATGATGGAGTATATTTTCATTGTTCTCCTCATCCATGTTTGTAATTTAAGTGTCTTTTGCTTTTTGTTGTTGTTCTTGCTTTACAATAGCCTCCTTTAGTATTTCTTTCATGTATGAATTGGTGCTGATATATTCTTTCATTTTTGCTTTTCAATGAAGGTTTTAATACTACCAGCTGTATTGAATGATAACTTTATAGGATAAAATATTTTAGGCTTTAAATCTTTTCTTTGAGTACTTTAAATATCTATTGCCATTCCTTTCTATTTCTGCACTGGAAAGTCTGTGGACAGCTTAATAAGTATTCCCTTATAACTATTTAACAATTATTCTCTCCATGCTTTTAGTAATTCTGTCTATACCATCAGCTTTCAGGAAATTAGTTTTAATGTGTCTTGAAATGTCTTCATCTGACATTATTTTATTTTGAATTACTTGGGCCTCTTGTATCAGAGCATCTGTTTCTTAGATGAGATTGTCCCCACTCTTATGTGCGAGACTTAGGAGCTCCACACTCAAACCAAGCTGGCACCCCAGGAGGGGCTGCTCACAGGTTGCAACTCCGGGGTTGGGTAAGAAACCCTCACTGCTGCTCTGATAGCTCCTGCCACTTAAGCAGTAGTGGGAAAGAGCTAGTTTTACTCAACAGCTTGTGCTACGGGGCTCTGGTTTCAATAACTGCTACTTTAAACTCATCATCAGGAATTTTCTGTAACCATGCAGATTTGAGACTTCTTTCAGAAGTTTTTTGCTTCAACATTTGTGATATATTCTCTCTAATTTTAGATTTATGATTCATCAGTTTTCTTATCTTTTCTTAATTAATTGGCTCTGCATATCTCCTATAAGAAGAGAAGCTGATATAATTGTAAGGTTTTTCCCCAGCTCTTTAGGTATCTATTTCTTAACAGACCAATGACTATTGCACCTGTTCAAATGGACAGAGCTTTTGTGCAAGCATTCCAGGCCAGACAGGTTAATTGTCAGTTCTCACAGACAAAAGGATAATTTGGAGCCTCTGATGGATTTTACAAGCCTTTACTGCTGAAACTGGGGACCATATGCACAGGCAGGCATACAGAGTAAGAGTGTCCAACATGCAAAGAAGCAGAACAGCGACTTTACTGCCTAGTTCCCAAATGTAAAGCCCATCTGTTGTTTGCTCGATGTTCCAGAGGTGGAAAACAGAATTTCAAGATATGGCTGTCTGTTGTGGGGAAGACAGAACATAGCTTGATTTTAACGCGTTCTTCTTACAAGGGCACTGGTGCCAGCAAGGGGTAGTAGGCATAAGAATTGAGCTGAAGGCTTAAGTATGACACTGAAGGCTTGCCTCTACTGAGCATCAGGGTTCAAGTTTCATACAGTGCTGCAACTATCCAAGTTGTATGGTTGCAATCCATAGTGATCCCCTCCTCTAGACCCCTTGAAAGTCAAAATATATCATACAGTCTTGTGCCAATCTCAACCTCAGAGCTAACATTGAGCAATAGATATATTGTTGGGTGGGAACTATAATTGAGACAAGGCCATAAATAAGCAATTTTTCTTTTTGCTTGTTGAGTTAAAACCTTACCCTTGGGTGCTTGTCCTAGTATTAAGATACAGGTGCATAATCGCTGTTCTCCAGTGAGACAATCTCAGTCCTATTTTTCAATCTGTGCACCCTCTTCTCCAGTGTAGCGTTTGAAATTTAAAGTGCTAGATATGGGTTGTGCCCTTGAATTATCAACAACAGAGAAGCTCTGTGCAGTATCTGCTCCTCTCCCATGGGTCGCACTGCCCTGGTATCACTCTAAATACAGATTAACTATAGCATTTCCTACCCCTTTCTTCTGCACCATTGTCCCTCATGTTTTTGATAGTCATCCCTTATTTTACAGGGCTTGTTGACTTTGTTTTGTGATGTGTTGCTGGATATGTGGAGGAGATGAGCCCAACATCTTCAAACTCCTGGTATTTTTCTACACCCCTCAGTTTTGTTTACTGCACCAGTTAGGTTAGCTCCCTGGCCAGGGATAGAACTCAGCCTTCTCTGTGGTAGTGCTGAGACATAACCCCTATGTCACCAGGAAGCCTTATTAAATGATTATTATTTGTTTTCTTCTTTTGAATATGAGGAACTTGTCACAATTGTTCTACCAGGTTGTATGACAATACATGTATTAATCTTGTTCCTGATTTTACCACAACAAAGTCAGTTCTGTTATTGTTTCTCAGTCAACCTCCTTTTCATCACATTTTACATTTAATTTATGTTTTGAGTTACTGTTTGTCAAAATAAATTTGAATTCACAGAAAAATTTCTAAATAAATTACATCTTCCCTATGAAATTATTTTCATACAAGTGTATTTTCTTGGAATCATGTACATAATATTATAGATTAGAGGATATTTTCATAAGTCCACATTGCTATTTCAATTGTTTTGGGGGAAAAAAAAGTTAATTTCAGAATATGTTTCTGTACAAACTCAGAACATCTGAATTTTCTTGAGTCCCTTAAATATTTCAAATTACGTAAAAATAAAGGAATAGATATTGAAAATAGATGGTGAGTGTTGGAAATAAACAAATGATTATTAATATTTTGTTGTAAGTATAATTCTGAAAAAAGCAAATAAAATAAGTCAGATAAATTCAAAGATCAATTATTAAATAACAAATGTATTTTTATGAAGCTTGGACATATGTACATATAAAAACATGTAATTTATGCTCATTTTCTTAAGTATTCTTGAAGAAAATTAGATTGATACTATTTTAATATTTCTACATTAAACTATTTATTATTTTCACATATACATCTGTTAATTTATCTATGATAAATTCAGAGAACTAAAATTAGCAAAGTAAGTTAAATTTTGTATTTTAATATATCATTACTTGTTATGTATAGCTAATACAAGAAAAATAAATACAAAAAATATATTTTAAATGAATAAAGTAATATATAGAGAACAATATGATCTTCATTAACCTGTTTTGCACAGACACAGAAACAGTTTCTCTTAAGTTGTGCAACTTACACAAGTAGTGCCATATTAAAAGAAAAATATTCTGTGGATTTAGTGAATTTACAGTCAATGCCTTTCTTCACCCTTAGTCCTATTGCTATATTTCTCTTTATGAAAGCCATTGTATTTATGAATAATAATATTTGGTTGCGATATTACCTGAAAAAAATAGTGAATGAATTTAGTTTTAACAATGTGGCAGGAGTGGTAAATGTCCCTACATTGCTGATAAAATTCAAATTACAAAATAAAAAAAAAATCGAGCATTTGATTTACTTATACAAAACAGAGGCTTAAACACATGCATTATACGGCAATACTACAAACCTACTTAAATAAAAGTGTCAGGATACATACAAATCTTTATATATATAGTCATTAAAAGACTCAACCAATGTCGTGATAGAATAGGGAGGTATTGATAAATGTGTATTCCCCAGGCCCCCTTGTTCTCAGGATATTGTCTTGGTGCCCAGAGTTCCTACTGGTCAAGCTAAAACATAGAGTCAGTCACGGGGCCTCTCACCAGGACAAAAGTCTTGATATGAGGAACATACTGGAAAACCAGTATCTTCTGAAAACTAAACAGCAGGCAGACATTATGGTCAGATTAGCATAACTGCATAACCAGCTAGACTACCTTTATACTACCTTATGTGTAAACAGGAACTAGAGATAGAATGTTTTGATCAGTGGGAACAATGGTGCCCCCAGGTAATAGCCTCTTTTTACTCCCCACTAGCTTGTGCCAGACATTTATGCATCCCCAATACACATCCCCACTATATACATTCCTCCAAGTACTTACCCACCCTCCCTGAACCTGATTCCCAGTAAATGTGAGACTGTCCTTGGAACAGGGCTGCACTCCCTGAGGTATAAGTCCCTTTAGGTCTCTCTCTCTCTTTCTCCTTCTTCTTTTTCTTCTCCTCCTCTTCCTTTGTCTTCGTCTTTGTCTTCGTCTTCCTCTCTCTCTCTCTCACTCTCTCCTTGGACTTTGAGTTGCCTTCCCTCTGTCCAGCACCACTCCCAATGCTGCCACCTGTGAGCTGACAGGTAAACTTCTCCCAGAAATACAACCAGAAATAAACTGTTATTCACAAGAAAACTCACTAGCTCATGACCTGCTTTGCAGAACTGACCAAAGGATAGTTTCATCTGAGGTGGGTAGCTGATGGCTTGTGGTGGCGGTGGATCAAGGATGAAGAGAGAGCTTTTCAGAAGACTTACCAAGCATTTTGTTCAAAACTTTTCAAAAGTTAAAGAGCATATCACTCATAGTAAAGGTCATATGACAAACCCACAGTTAACATCATACTTAATGTTGAAAGACTGGAATAATTTCCTCTAAATCAAGTACAAGACAAGACATCCATTCTCAACAATACTATTCAACATAATATTGGAAGTCCTGGTTAGTATAATTAGGGAAGAGAAAGATATAAATGGAATCTTAATTGGGATGGAAAAGAATGAGAGCTTTATTATTTGTTGGTGACATAATAATATGCATAAAAAACATAAAGACATCACTAAACAAGACTTAGAAACAATAAACTAACAAAAATGAAGTGCCAGATTAACAGATCAATATACAAAATATTTGTATTTTATATGCAAACATTGGAATTAAAGAAAAATAAAGAAAGTAGTTTCATGTACAATTACTTTAAAAACAACTAAATGTCTAGGAATAAACTTAATAATATAACTGAAAGATCTGTAAAATGAAAATGATAAGACATTATTCAAAGATATAAAATAAGGCACAAAAAATACAAGACTTTGCCTGTTCATGGATTGGAAGAATGCACATTGTTAAAACGGCGATTTTACCCAAAGCAATCTATAGATTCAATACAATCACTCTCAAAGCTTCAGCAGCATTCTTCTAAGACACAGTGCAAACATTACTGAAACTAATATTAAAACCACAAATGACTAAAACTCCAAAACAAACTCAAACAAAAACAAAGCAAAATTATAAGGATGAACATATTACAATCCCATATATCAAACTGTAATGAAAAACTATACTCATCAAGATAGTATGGTATTGAAATAAAATGTACACACATATCAATAGTATTCACTTAAGAGTACAGAATGAAACACACACTTATATAATAAGTTTATGTATGACAAAGGAGCCAAAAATACACAGTAGAAATATGAAAGTCTCTCCAACAATGGTGTTGAAAAACCTGGAGAGCAATATGCAAAAGAATGAAATAAGGACACAGTCTCACACTGTATACAAAAATTAGATCAAAATTTATTAATGATTTGGACATAAGACATGAAATCATAAAATACACTGAAGGAAATACAGGCAAACGAATCCTGACACTAGTTTCAGGTATATATTTCAGACTAAACTTCAATGGCAAGGTAAACAAAAGCAAAGGTAAATTAAAGCTAAAGAAACTATCATTAAAGCACAAACATTGACATATTGCAGGAAACATTTGCTTATTTTACTATTGATAATGGACTAATATTTAAGATATTCAAAAAACTTAAACAATTCAACACAAAGGAAATAACACAATCTAACCTTTGAAAAAAGAGTTAAGCTGCCACTCCTCTACAAAAGGCATAGCAATAGCGAATAACAGATAAAAAAAAAAAAAAAAACGCCACTCATGCTTGGTGCTCAGGAAAATGTCCACAAAGAGAAACCTCACAACTGTGAGAAAAGTTCATATTGAAAAGACCAGAAACAAAACATTGTGAAGTAAATAGAATCTTACACTATGGTGGATATATAGACTTGTCCAGCCCCTATGAAAAAAAGAGAATGGAGCTTTCTCAAAGTCCTAAAATTAGGTAATTCCTATGATCAACAATTCTACTCCCAGCATCCATTGAAAATTAAAAACAAAAACATGAAATCAAAGTGATATAGGCATCCCTATGTTTATTGCAGCACTCTATGATAGCTAAGCTATAGAGGCAACTAATTACCCAAGGAAATATGACTGGATTAAGAAGATGTGATATATAGTGGAATATTATTCAACTATAAAAAATGTTAAATCCTGGGCCTCTCTGGTGGCACAGCGGGTTACCTGCTGTGGAGCTGTCGGTGGCTGCTGGTGCAAGTTCGATGCCTGGCAGGGGAGAATCCCATATGGTGCAGCAGACCTCTCTTGCTTCGGCCCGCTGCTCCCCTCAGCAGTGTATTTCAGTTGATCTAACTGTTCTGCTCCCCACTCTGTCTCTGGTAAACCCTCTCACTGTCCCACAACTCTGGCCTGCACTCCAGCTTGTATGCAAAAATAAATAAATCTTTAAATTTTTTTTTTTAAATATTAAATCCTGACATTTGTGAGAATATGAATGGAACTTGAAGTTATTATATTAAGTGAAAAAGTAAGTAGTAAAAACAAAAATGCCCAATGAATACAATCATATCGTGGAATTTAGAGAAACAAATGAACAGACAAAACTGAACAAAGCAAACACTGCAAATTAGATTGTGGAACTGAGTCTACTAAAAGAGAGGGGGCTGGAAGGGACTCAAATGGAGGAAAGGGCCCCGGGGATTATTGTGGAGGATTATAGATGCTTTTCTGCAGGGTGTGATGTTGTAACATACATCTGAAGGGTTGTGAATGTATAACCATAAATCATATACACTGTTTTAATCCAATGTTACCTCATTACAAGTAATGTATATTAAAAATAAACAAGCGGAATCTGTGTGTATGTGTGTGTGTGTGTGTGTGTACTAATTTGAAGTAAAAAAACAAACAAACAAAAAAACTCAAACAGGCAGAAACTAAACAAAAATGCTTTTGAATTACTCTTAGGTCAATGAAGGAAACAAGGGAGAACAACACAATTGCCTGGAGATTGTCAATTCCTATGGAATGCAACAAATATTGCATTTAGACAGAAGTTAAAAGCATATAACCCTACATAAATAAACCAGAAAGTTCTCAAATAAGTAATCTTACTTGACATCTGAAGAATCTAGAAAATAGAAGAGCAAAGAACAAATGAACCCAAAAGTCAGTAGAATGAAGGAAATGATAAATACTAGAGCTAGAATAGAATAAAAAAAAATGGAAACAAAAAATGTGATTGTCACCAGAAGCTGATTCTATGAAAGACTAAACCAAACTTATAAACCCTAATTATATTCACTGAGGAAATAAGAGAGAAAATCTTAAAGAAAAATAATCAGAATTAAAGAGACAATAATGCAACAGAAATTTTTATTACCACAGATATAAAGTATCATAGGAGATTGTTATGAGCATCTTTACACAACAAAATTGGTTATCCTAGGAGAAATGAACAGATTCCTAGAAACATACAATCATGCAAAAGTAAACCAGGATAAAATAGAAACTTGACCAGAAAACCACAAATATAGAACTCAAAATAGCAATAAAATTCTCTCAAAAGCCCAGAAACAGATGGCTTCACCAACAAATTCTACCAAAACATGAAACATCTAATACCTACCCTTCTCAAACATTTCTAAACATTGAAGTGGAGGGAACATTTTGAAACACATTTTATAAGGCCAACATTACTCTGATTCTAAAACTAGACAAAAAATTTTATGAAAAGATAATGTAAACTATAGACCATTAGCTCAAAGAACATAATTCAAAAACACATTGCAAAATTTTGGCAAATTGTATTCATCAATCAATTTGATATAAAATAAGAATGGAAAGAGAGGACATTCTTTTTATTATTGTTCATATTTTTACATTATTGTGCATTCCCCATAGGTTACCCACCACCAATTCACCCGTGAACCATCACCATAGTCCCTTGTGCTCTTTTCTACCCCTATTTGAGCCCCTATCCTCCCCCTCCCTTGCTGGATGTCTCTTTCTTGTTTGGTTCACCTATATTCCAGTTATAAGTGAAATCATTCGATATTTTTCTCTTTCTTTCTGGCTTTTTTCGCTGAGCATTATCCCTTCTAGCTCCATCCATATTGCTGCAAATTGCATATGTTTATCTTTTTTGAATGCTGAATAGTATTCCATTGTGTATATATACCACATCTTCTTGATCCAGTCATCTATTTTTGAGCATCTAGGTTGTTTCCATAGTTTAGCTATTGTAAACAATGCTGCAATAAACATATGGGTGCATGTCTCTTTTTGAATTAATGTTTTTGTGTCCTTTGGGTAGATTCCCAGAAGTGGTATTACTGGGTATGGAAGCTCCATTTTTAGCAATTTGAGAAACCGCTATACAGCTTTCCACAGTGGTTGGACCAGTTTGCATTTCCACCAATAGTGTAGGAGAGTTCCTTTTTCTCCACATCCTTGACACATATGTTGTCCCATGTTTTCTTAATATGTGCCATTCTTGCTGGTGTAAGGTGGTATCTCATTGTGGTTTTTATTTGCATTTTCCTGATTATGAGGGATATTGAGCATTTTTTCATATGCCTATTGGCCATTTGCATTTCTTCTTTGGAGAATTGTCTTTTAAGTTCTTCTGCCCATTTTTGACTGGATTTTTTGCTTTATTTTTGTTGAGTCGTGTGAGTTCTTTGTAGATTTTGTGATCAGTCCTTTGTTTGTTGTATGGAGTGCAAAATTTTTTTCCCAGTCTGTAGGCTGTTTTTTTTTTTTGTTTGTTTGTTTTGATTAATGTTTCTTTTGATGTACAGAAGCTTTTTAGTTGGATTTATTCCCAGCTGTTTATCTTTTCCTTCACTATCCTTGCTTTGGGGGATGTGTCTTTAAAAATATTACTAAGGTGGATGTCATATATTGTTTTGCCTATGTTTTCTTCTATATATTTTATGGTTTCAGGTCTTATGTCCAAGTCTGTTATCAATTTTGAATTGATTTTAATGCATAGTGTAAGATAGTAGTCTAGTTTCATTTTTCTGCATGTAGTCATCATTTTCCCAGAACTATTTTTTTGAACAAACTGTCCTTGTTCCACTGAATATTCTTTGCACCTTTATCAAAGATTAATTGTCCATATGTATATGGGTTGATTTCTGGATTCTCTATTCCATTCCATTGATCTGTGTGTCTATTTTTGTTCCAGTACCATGTAGTCTTAATTATTATAGCTTTGTAGTACAGTTTGAAGCCTGGGAGGGTGACACCTCCATTCTCCATTTTGATCAGGAGGGCTTTGGCTATTCGAGGTTTTTTGTGATTCCAAATGAACTTCATCAGTATTCGTTCTATAAGAGGATGTTCTTGACTTATTTCCAATATTATGGGTCAATATCTCATCATTAATAAGCATGAAATAATTGAATTTTTTTTAAGATTTATTTATTTTTAAAGATTTATTTATTTTTGCATACAGGCTGGGGTACAGGCCAGAAGCCTGGGCCGGTGAGAGGGTTCAACAGAGACAGAGTGGGGAGCAGAACAGGCAGATAGGCAGAAATACATTGCTGAGGGTAGCAGCGTGCAAGGCAGGAGAGGTCTGCCGCACCATGTGGGAATCTCCCCGGCTGGGCGTTGAACTCGTGTAGCCGCTGCAGACAGCTCCACAGTGCAGCGCTTAACCACTTCGCTACCAGGGAGGCCATAAAGATTTATTTTTTATTTATGCATACAAAAACTGCAGTGTAGGCCAGAGGTGCGGGGGGTAGCGGTGGAAGGACTCACCAGAGACAGAGTGGGGAACAGAATAGGCACATCTACTGAAATACACTGCTGAGGAGAACAGCAGGGGAGACAAGAGAGGTCTGCTGTGCCATGTGGGTTATCTCCCTGGTTAGGGATCAAACTCATTCTACAGTGGCTGGTGATACCTTGATAGTGTTATGTCTTTAACCCCTGCTCCACCAGAGGGGCTCACTGAATGTTTTTTATACATACAGTTTATTATGATAAGGAACTTTCTATTTCTGTTTTTGAGACGTTATAATGGTTAAGTGTTGAATTCTCTCAAGTACTTTTATTTCCATCTATTGTTATGATCATACCACTTTTCTTATTTAATGATTGCTAATAATGAGGAATTACATTGATTGATTTATGAGTAAGCATGATCAACATGTGAAAATCTTCAAACCATTGATGTAAAAAAATCAATAACTCTAAAGTATTCTGGTGAGGATGTGGAAAAAAAGAAACCTTCTCATACTCTTCGTGGTAATGTACACTGGCCCAGTCCCTATAGAAAGCAATGTGGAGATTGCTCAAGAGAGTAAAAATGGATCTGTCACATGACCCAACAATTCCACTCTTAGGTAATTACCCA
Organism: Scalopus aquaticus; assembly: GCA_004024925.1. Taxonomy (NCBI): domain Eukaryota; kingdom Metazoa; phylum Chordata; class Mammalia; order Eulipotyphla; family Talpidae; genus Scalopus; species Scalopus aquaticus. The sequence continues at coordinate 25,392 of PVIJ01007036.1, read as the reverse complement.
AGAAACACAAAAACACTAATTCACAAAGAAACTAGCACCCCTTAGTTTATTGCAAGATTGTTTACAATAGAACCTCCCTGGTGGTGCAAAGGGTTAAGTTGAAGCACTGTGAAGCTATCCAGACTCACTATAGCACAAGTTCAATACCCTGCCAGGGAGCTCCCCACATGGAACAGCAGACATCTCTTGCCTCACCCGCTGCTCCCCTCAGCAGTGTATTTCAGTCGATCTGCCTGTATTGCTCCCCACCCTGTCTCTGTTGAATCCCCCCACTGGCCTACACTCCAGCTTGTATGGATAAATAAATAAATATTTTTTAAAAAAATATTATTTATAATAGCCAATAGATGGAAACAACTTAAATGCCCTAGAACAGATGAATGGGTCAAGATGTGGTATAAACACACATGGAATTCTACTCAGTGATTAAAAAGATAAACTCAAGTCATTTGTGGCAATGTGGATGGAGCTGGAAGTTATTATCCACAGTGAAGTGAGCCATAAGGAGAAAGATAAATACTGGAGGGTGTCAATTATATGTGGAATATAGAGAAACCAAGCAAAAGTCAAAGACAAACTTTAAAACCAACACTTGAGTGTTATTTTCTCCTTCTGATCTCTTATTTGGCTCCACTATATTCCTCCTATAAGTGAAACAATTTGATATTTTTTTCTTTTTACTTCTGACTTATTTCACTGAGCATGATCCCTTCTAGCTCCATCCATGTTGCTGCAAATTGCATTAGTTTATCATTTTTGATTGCTGAATAGTATCCCATCATATACATGTACCACTTTTCTTGATCCAGTCATCAATTTTAAAAACTAGCAGGCAAAAATAAATGAGAGACATTCTGCAGGGGAGGGGACGGATAAAGGTTTAATATGGGGAAGAGCACAAGGGACTATGGTGACGGTTCACAGGTGAATTGGTTGTGGGTAATCCATGGGGAATAAAATATAATGTAAAAGATATAAATAAAAAATGAAATTAAAAAAAATAACTCTTGAAAACTGACCGTGAACTGAGCATCCAAGAGTGAAGGAGGAGAGGATGGGAGAAAGGGAAGGATGGATGAGAAGGGGAGAGCAAAACAGACAATGGTGGAAAGCTGTGGGTGCTTTGGTAATATGAGAGGTACAATGACCACACTTAACGGGAGAAATCCTATATAGTCAAAATATTAACAAAGATGTAAAACAGTAGTTCTTCATTAATAAAAAAGGAAAAATAAGAAATTTAGTATAAATGGAGAAATATTTCATGTTCAGGGATTTTAAAACTCTACATTGTTACCATACAAATTCTCTTCCAATTTGTTCTATAGACTCATTTAAAAATCAAAATATCAAGATATTTTGAACACATTTATTTTAAAAAATAAAAAATTTGGGCCTCCCTGGAGGCGCAATGGGTTAAGCCCAGCACTGTGAAGCTATCCTAAGCCCCTGGAGCATGAATTCAACACCCGGCCAGGGAGATTCCCACATGGCACAGCAGATCTCTCCTGCCTCGCCCGCTGCTACCCTAGCAGTGTACTTCAGTAGATCCACCTCTTTTGCTCTGTGCTTTGTCTTTGGTGAATCATCTCACTACCCTACAGCTCTGGTCTCTACACCCCAGCTTGTGTACAAAATAAATAAATCTTTTGAAAAAATAAAAAAAAGTATAAAATTTATATTGAGCATTGAAAGATACATATAGGAAAAACAAATTTAGAGAAAAAGCAAATTTAGAGGATTCACATTATTTTTCAGGACTTTCTGTAAAACTACTATTATCAAGAGAGTGTCAAAAATATACCAAGAGATCAACAAAACTGTATAAACTACAAAATTAGATCCACACAAATGCAAACACTGATTTTTAATAAAGTTGCAAGTCAGTTCAACAGAGGGATTGTATCTCTTTTTAATAAATAGTGGTAAAACAGTTGAACATCAATAAGAAAAAAACGGAACCCAAAAATAGACTTTATTTTTTTATTTTTTTTTAAAGATTTATTTATTTATACATACAAGCTGGAGTACAGGCCAGAGGCATGGGGTGGCGAGAGGGTTCACCAGAGACAGAGTGGGGAGCAGAACAGGCAGATCAGAAATACACTGCTGAGGGGAGCAGCGGGTGAGGCAGGAGAGGTCTGCCACACCATGTGGGATTCTCCCCGGCTGGGCCTCGAACTTGCATCGCGCACTGCCGACAGCTCCACAGAGCAACGCTCAACTGCTGCACCACCAGGGAGGCCCCAAACCTAGACTTTATGTTTCACAAAAAAGTTACTGCAAAAAGATTGGAGACCTAAATGCAAATTTAAAAACTATAAAAATTCTAGGAGAAAATATCTGCAACCTTGGATTGTTTGAGGCTTAGGTACAACACCTAAAGTATGATTCATGAAAGAAAAGATAGGGACTTTCTTAGTATTGAACAATACTTTTTTAAAAAAATCACTCGAGAGAATGAAAATTCTACACATTTAAGAGAAATTGCAAAATATACATATGATAAAGGATTTAAATTTAAAATATGCAAAATGGGGCCTTCTTGGTGGCTCAGCGGGTTGAAGTCTCAGTCTATGAAGCTATCTGCCGCCTCTGCAGCATGAGTTCTATTCCCTGACTGGAGGGTTCCCACATGGCACAGCAGACCTCTCCTGCCTCAACCGCTGCTCCTCTCAGCAGTGTATTTCAGTCGATCTGCCTGTTCTGCTCCCCGTTCTGTCTCTGGTGAATCCTTTTACCACCCCACACTTCTGGCCTACACCCCATTTCTTATATGCATAAATACATAAGTCTTTTAAAAAATAAAATATGCAAAATGTAGTATCGTGGAGGATAATTGGTGCTTTGGTGGTGAGCATAGTGTGAAAACATACATTTGTAGAGGTTTGAACCTATAATGCCTAAACAGTGTTATAAACCAACATTACCTCAATCTTAGAAAATGCAAAATGAAGAAAATTTAAAACTCCAAAATAAGAAAACAAAAAAACTAAAATTAACAAAATAATAAACAGACATCTCACAGACTAAAATATTTGGATGACAATATACGGAAAGATGGCCAATGTCATTTGTTATGATAATGAAAATGAAAGCAACAATCATTTACCGTTGTATACTTGTATGAATGATTAAAATTTATAATAATAATGACTGACAATACCAATTGCTGATGAGGATGCAGAACAAGAATTCTCATTCAATATTGGTGTTCAAGCAGAATGATTCCATTACTTTGGACCTGGCAATTTTTACAAAGTTAAAAATATTCTTACAATAAGATACAACATTTGCTCTTCTATTTCCCTAACTGATTTGATAACTTTTGTTGGCTCAAGGACATGTGTACAGTGCTAATAGCAATTCTATTTAAACTTGCCCAAAGTGGAAGCAATCTGGATACCCTTCAATAAGTGAACGGACACATGAACTGTAGTGCAACAATAGAAGGAAACATTATTCAATGATAAAAAGAGATGAGCTAGCAAGCTATGCAAAATCATGGGTAAATTTTAAGTTCACAGTGCTACGTCAAAAAAGTCATTTTAAAAAGGCCATATGCTTTATGACTCCATGTATATGTCGTTTTGGAAAGATAAAATAGTAAAAATATCAGTGATTTCCAGGAGCTTGTAGAAGTGGACAGGTGAAACTTGGGATTTTTGTTTTAAATTTATTTATTTATGCATACAAGAGCTGGAGTGTAGGCCAAAGCTGTATGGGAGTAGGGGGAGTGAGAGGATTCACCAGTGACAGGGTGGGGAGCAGAATAGGCAGATTGTCTGAAAATACACTGCTGAGGGGAGCGGTGGGAAAGACAGGAGAAGTCTGCTGCTCCATGTGAGAAGCTCCCTGGGCAGGGATTGAGCTCAGGCTACAAAGGTGATACTGCTGAGACTTAACCCCCATGCCCCCAGGGAGGCCCTGAACTAGGAACATTTTGTAGTACAAAAATATGGAAGTGCTGAACGCTAACAAAGCTCTATATGACACTGAAGAAATGGCATGGGAACCAAGGAGCCAGAAAATTTCCAGTGAAAGCTGTAACAGTTTGTATATAAATAAATAATGCACAAATGGATTATAATGTTAACTATAGATAAGAATTCATGATTGAAAACCCATGTAAGTGAAAGTTTTTTTGAACTGACAAGTGAGCGTTAAGAGACAAATCTCTCACAGAGAAACTCTCCAAATAATGTATGCAGAGACTATCCCCTCAGGGAGGTGGGATGTTACTACCCACCCTGAATTGTGTGCTGAGCATAGCGTGGTCCTTACAAAAAGCACAGTGTGGATTGGGAGAAAGATCCACTTCATAGTGGAGAATTCTGACAAACACAACCTCAGGTAGGTGATTAAAGTCAACAGCAACAGCGATTCATCACGCTCATGGATAAGCAGCCTTGGTGTGACATGATATGGATGATGCTTTATCGATGTGGCCATCGTCCCCCAAATCCATAACTTCAGTGTGATCATGAACAAAATGTCAAATAAACTCTACTGGAAAGACATCTTACAAATACTGATCAGCACTCTAAAATAGCAAGGTCAGGAAAAAGTCTGAACTATTTCTATCTAGAGGGGTTAGAGACAGGGTGATTGCCTGGAATGTGGCATAATAAGTAAGATGCAGAAGCAGAAAAGTGACAAAAAAAAACACTAAATAAAACTGAGAAAATTCTTATGCAGTGAATGCATTATTACTTTTATAATAATATATTAATGTTGTAATAATACATTAATTTTGTTACCTTTGACCATAGTAATGTATTAATAATAGGGGGAAAAGGTGTAGGCTATACGGGAACTCGCTGTACTATCTTTAATAAATGCTCTATAAATCTAAAATAAAATGTGTATAATTATGGAAAATAAAAAATGAATTAATTATGGAAAGCAAAGGAATGGTGAATATGTTATTTAGGATGTTCATTTATTCAGATGGGGTAATAGAGTGATGATATAAATTTTTCATTAAGAAGACACTAGGTACTATTACAGATAATGGTTTCATGTATGACTATAATATTAAAAATAGCTAAATACATTAAAATGTTGAAAAATAAATTATAATGTGTCTGCATAATTGAATGTTATCTAATGTTAAAAAAATGACCTTTTCCCCAAAATATATTCCATTACATTCCAGGAAATTAACCATATATTTCAAGCATTTCTTTGTATGTGTTTTACTGTGACTTTTGAGTTCCCTGTGCCTGATTTCTCAAGAAGTGGAGACATCACTGAAGCCCAGCTGGCTAGAGCAGGTGACATACCAGCTTGTTTAGGCATTTGGCTCTACTACCAGAAACTGTCCACTCCTGTCCCTGGCAGCACGAGTCCCACTGCCATCCTGGGATAAAGTGACATCATGACATGCTTTCTCCTCATGTCCCTGGATTTTGAATTAAATCTCACTTTGATGCATATCTAATTGGCACTGCCCACTGCCCACTCAAAATCATGTATTTTAGATGCAAAGAGTCTAGAAATACAGTTCCTGTGTTCTCCTGGAGCAGCGGGGAGGGGGGAGATGGGACTCATATTGTGAAGAAATTTTCTAAACCAAAGTGCTGGTTTTCAAAAGGGTGCTCTATAGTCAAAAATGGAGACTAGATCTGTACTACAGAGGCTAAAGGAACAAATTAGGGGAAAAGATGATGGAATCTTAACTTAGGGATGTTGGTAGTATATAAAGAGAAAGAATATGATTTCACAACAAATAAAACATATTGGACATTACAAGATTAAAAAGGTGGATTTGGCATGGTGTAAGAGGCCAGGGAAACTTAAAGAAAATATTATAAATCTGGTGCCAGTCATAGGGAGAGAGGAGGATAAGAAGACAAGGGTTAGTGCTTTTGTTTTGCTTTGTCTTTTTTTTTTTTAAAGATTTATTTATTCATACATACAAGCTGGGTTACAGGCCAGAGGCGCGGGGTAGCGAGAGGGTTCACCAGAGACAGAGTGGGGAGCAGAACAGGAAGATCAGAAATACACTGCTGAGGGGAGCAGCGGACGAGTCAGGAGAGGTCTGCTGCACCATGTGGGATTCTCCCTGGCTGGGCATCGAACTTGCATTGAGCTGCCACAGCGCAGCGCTCAACAGCTGAACCACCAGGGAGGCCTGTTTTGCTTTGTCTTACTGGTACATTTGATTGAGCTATGGAGAAGGCTATTTTCAGTGTGAGGTATCCTAAAATAAGCAAGCTCAGGAGGCCTAATTCAGATTCTATTTAGAAATCTGACTCTGAGTTTCACGTTGACCTTCGATCAGTAATAACTTTCCCTTCTCTTTCCCCTCCTCCCCTTCCCTCCCCCCTTTTTCCCTTTCTTTTCCCTTTTCTCCAGTTTCCTCTGTCTTTCTACTTTTATTATTATTATTTTTACTACCTACTTTAATTCTCATCAACAACAATCTGGGAATGTCCTTCAGAATACAAGCTGAGTTTGTTCACTGCTGTATCCTTGAGTCTAGATGCCCAGCACATTGTAGATTCAACAAGTTTATGATACACAAATTAATTTTTCTATTTATCTCCTACCACAAATTTCAGATTAGAGTCATTTTAAACCCGAAATTTTAAAATATTTCCCTTTTATCCATATTTCATTTTATAGTACAAACAATATTTTAGTAATCCAAATCATGCTTAATGGAAAAAATCATCTAGTATCACCATATATACTTAGCAAACTAGTAGTTTATAGAAATCCAAAGTAAAAAGGGGTTCATCTTTGTTTTAATTTCAGCATACAAAAAGCCAGTTTAGGTTTTGGCATACATCCTTGTTAACAAAATGGATATGAGGTAGGAGATCAAAGAATATAGTGAATGAACCTGAGTTTGGATCAATATTTATTCCTCCATTTTGCAGTGACTGCACCAGGCTTGAATTAATCATAGGTTTATTTTTATGATACAAATATAGATTCAATGACATTCTCAAATATTTTTTCTGTAGTTAATTTGAACGTCTATGATTTCTCTCTTACTTTTACTCTACATTTAATTGAGTTTTCTCTGAGGTCAGCTAAGATCAAAATGTATTTCTTTAATCAGAAGAGGAACTAGTGCTAATTATTTTAATTGCGAGACCGCCACAGAAGATATCTGTCCAAATATTTTCTCTGATTTGTAAAATGTGTCTTCTAAAAATGACAAGGCTACTGGTTTATGGATAGTAGTGTTTAAAATAATAATAATGATAATAATAATACAATAGTAACAACAATAATAACTGATCCTAAAGAGCTGGGTGGAAGGGGTTGCTGGTGAGCAAAGGCTGACAGCCACAGAGCTGGCAGGCATGACCTAGCAGCCACAGGAGAGGTATGGGGAAATAACCCCTGTGGTTGCTTCATAACCCTGGGTGACAAAAGGGAGTGGTGAGGCAAAGTAGGGCAGTGGAAAAGTACCCCAAAGTAGAAAACTCCCCCAGGAGTTTTTGAGAGCAGTGAAGAGTCCCCAGAAACCCTATTAGAAGGAAACCAGGGGTCTGCCTGGTGGCGCAACGGGTTAAGTTGCCGCACTATGAGGCCATCAGCGGCCACTGCAGCACGTAGTAAACTTCAGAGCAAAAAATATTGTTATATTTAATTCCAGGGTTCTTTACATATGTGTCTTTCCCTTAATTATTTCCAACTTTAATTTGCTATTTCTTTCCTGGTATTGATAGGAAACAATATACCTTTTTTTCCTCCTAGGTTTTCAAGGCAAAAATATAAAAAAACCTGCCTAGATTTAATTGCAGATGTAATCATTAGGGTTTGATTCAATATAAGTGACATATGTTGGCATTACGTGAAGTGGCTCTCAAACATGAATAGTGCTTGGATGGGCAAGCATTCCTTGCCCACCCAACAGTACAAGCATATGAGCACCAGGTTGTGAAGAGGCCTATATGAGTTTGTTTATTTTTAATCTATAACAGAGGGATAAAACATACACATTTTTGCAAGCTTGTACAAAAATGTGTAAACGACTATAGAATACTTTAGAATGCCCATGATATGTGCTGGCCCACCCAGGTCCAGGACTAGTCAGGGACTGACTCTAAATGGACCTCCTGAGGCCTATTTGCAGCCCAAGTGCTCTTTGCACAGCTCCAGAGCTGAGCTACAATTTGAGACATTCATAATGTGTAAACAAAACGGGTTTTTGATTGAAATGAGCAATATAAAACATTAGTGAGCACCTTGCCTTAAGCTATCAGCAAACAAATTTCTGCAAGAGGAAATAAGAGATCACTGCAGTGTATATTCAGTTTGTATCCCTCTAAATAAAAATGGATGATATGTCTCATCTTGCTATTTTGTTTTAACTATATTCTTTTCTAACATATTTTTAAAGTGAAAATGAACTCCTTATAAGGGTCTCTTGACTCACATCTAGAATATGAAGCTCATAAGTTTATAGGAGAATTGGAACAGTAAAACTGGAATCACTAAAAAAGTAAAACCTGACTCCCTAGAACAGTAAAAAAAAAAAAAAAAGCTTCCTGGAACATGAAAATCAAGCATAAGAGGAATTAAAAGGACTATTTGCTATTTGATATGGAAATCAGCAGATATTTGTTACCTACTATACAGAGAGTGTATACAATAAGACCCATAAGGACTTCCTGTTGAAATATTAAGAATAAGCAGGATACAAAATTTGCTGTACAAATCAGGATAAACAGTATGAGCAGAACTGAAATTGGAGAGATTATAGGAGAGAACTTTATGCTAAAGAAAATTATCTATTTATAATCTGAGCAGTTGATTTTTGAACTCGACAACTCTGGAAAGTAAGAAGGAATGCATATTCATCTACGACTAAGTAAACTGCAAATAGGATGCACCCAATGAAAAGTGTGGCACTTGTATTTGGTGCATGCATTCCCCAATTTCTCTATTGTGTGTTGGTTTGCCATGTCTGTGTTCAAGTCCAAGTCAATACCACCTAAAATATGTGAAAAGGTAGAGAAAAAATGTGAACAGGAATCAATTTTAGGCTGTGTGGCCAAGATTCAAAAGCTCAGGGTGTTATTAGGAAGGGGAAGGTGAGAAAGAGCTTTTCCAGGTGTGTGATGCTCTTTTTTGGCACAGAGAAGTAGAAAGGAATTGAAGTGATTTGGGGGTGATTCCAGTGAGTAGACCAGAAAAGAGAATTATATTGAGGTATTCACTCATTCATTTTCAATAAATAATCATGACACACTCCATTTTGGTAGGCATGGTTTCAGATTCTGGAGCTACAGAAGTAAACAAAAATCTTATTATCATGGAGCTGACACCACAGTAAAAAAGGAAGTGAAATATTGAATGATTGGATTCAGAGCAGGACCTCGTTTTGGTGGAGGCCCTGGAGGTGTATTAGGTAACTCCTGCAAGATTTCACAGAGAAGCCTGTTCTGCATCTGTGTCCTCACCTACCTGTGCTACAACAGCATTTTGGGCTTTAGAGAAGGCTGGTTAGTGGATATTGATGCAAATGCTGTTTATGGCACATATAGATATATTCCTTATATCATTGGTATCTAATGTAAGTTTTGATCATTTAAATGCAATCTATTTTTTCTGTGTGTTGCTTTTTGTCTTGAGTTTAGAATTAGTGGTGGGAAACTTACAGGAGATACATAATAATGTAAAGGATATAAACTGAATAAAATTAAATAAAAAAATAAAATACTATCCTTACTGCTCCTCACCTTCCTGTTTCTTTTGAATTTCCCTCATTTACCATGCTTAACTTGTTATATTATTGTTTCTTACTACTTTACACATAGCTTTTGCAACCTAACTAATAATTAATATTTTTAAATTGGTTGTGGGGTATGACTTTTGCAAGGTAAAGCAACTATTTCCCCTATCACCTTGGTCCTTGTTTTACTTTTGTGACTGTATTTCTGTTTTTGTTTTTGTATTTTTGTAACATGCAGACCCTGAAGACTTTGTGCATCTGTGTGTGTAGTGTGTGTGGCGTGCAATACTGGATGTAAGCTCATTTTCTAATTGTTGACATTAGAATTAACAAAAATCTCTAGATTCTATTATCCTGTAGTAAAACAAATAAAACTCCCAAAAAGGCAACATTGTTTACTAATTTCCCTTGCCTCAAATTGTAATTTGTTTATTTATCTTGGGACTTTAGACATTTATACCTAGGAAATTAGTGTGTTCTTTTAGTTTCACTCTATAAGTAAGACAAGCCTTGTATGTTACTGTGAGAATTCCCCTGAAATTCTGATATTGACGGACAAAGAAGGGTTTCATATGATTATTTTGATATCGGGTAGATAAAGACTAAAGAAACCAAAGGGCTGTATGTTTTCTGTAATTCCATTAAGAGTAGAAGTAATCAAATGTTATCAAATATTATTTCAGTTTAATCATTTATATTTTAGTTTTTTCCAGGTTTCATGTCTTAAATTACTTTCATTAGCTCATATTGGATCTGTTTGCTTACACTGGTCAACAGTGAGATTGTTACTGCCTTAAAAAGGCCCTGATCTGTAGTATCTTGGTGTGATGAACATGAATATAATGTTGAAAATTATTATTAGCTCTTGTTTTGAAGATATTTCATATAATTCATTTTATATGTTTCACCATGTAAATTTATCCAGTAGAACTGCAACAGCAACCTAAATCAGTCTAGAATGATGTAATATTGCATCACATTGGATAATACCATCATACACACATCATCCAGAATTGATTACATCATTTTCTCATGCAATGCAATACTACTGCCAAGCAGCTGCTAAAGTAAGCTGATATCAGCCGTGCGCTATATAAAGTCCTGACAGAAAGGCTAAGTACTGAAAATATTTCAGACTTTGTACGAGACAGTTTAAGCTACTGTTCCATAGACTGTTATTATTTTATCCATTTAAGCACAATACAGAACAGTAATGCCTCGAAAGTGTGTTAATAGCATGGACAATTTCTGCTCTATTTGTGGGGAAGTGACATTTGCCAACCAGAAGAAAAGTATCACTTCTCAAGTGAAGAAGGCTTATCATCTTTACTTTGGATGCAAGGTTGGTGACCAAGACAAACCTTGGGCCCCGAGTATATGCTGTGTTCCATGTACAACACAGCTTTCACAGTGGTTCAAGGCCATTTGAAGTCCCCATGGTGTGGAGAGAGCCAAGCAACCACATATGAGATTGTTATTTCTGCTTGGTTCCTCCTCTTTCTGGAAGAATAACAAAGCAAAAGAAGTCGAGCATAGTCTACCCAAACATTCCGTCTGCATTGAGATCAGTTCCACATCTGATGAGGACAAAGTGAGCTGACCTGTTCTTCTTCTGTTCCATCAGCATGCAGTGATCCAGATTTTCACTGTGGTGCATCATCAACCCCACACAAACTAACACAGAAAGAACTCAATGACCTGGTTCGTGATTTGGACTTATCCAAGAACAAGGCAGAATTGCTAGGATCAAGACTCCAACAATGGAATCTTCTAGAAGATGTAACAATTACTTTATCACAAGCACCACCAGCAGTTGGTTGTTGGTTGTGTTGTATTTGGGATCTGAGCAGAAGGGAGAAGTTAAGATAGTATGGACCTCAAATTAATAATATGTCATGAGGGCCTCCCCAGTGGCACAGCGGTTAAGCATTGCGCCGTGGAGCTATTGGCAGTGGAAATGCGAGTTCATCATCCAGCAGGGGAGATTGCCACATGGCAGGGCAGACCTCTCCTGCCTTGCCCACTGCTCACATCAGCAGTGTATTTCTGTCCCTCTGCCTGTTCTACTCCCTACTCTGTCTCTGGTGAACCCTCTCACTGCCCCACTCCTCTGGCCTGTACTGCAGCTTGTATGCATAAATAAATAAATCTTTAAAAAATAATAAAATAAAATAATATGTCATGATATAGAATGGATTATGAAATAGGGGTTTGGGGTATTTAGAAATGATAGTAGGTTACTCCTAAAGTCAATATTGGTAAAATAACAGATTCTGCAAGGAAAATAATTTTTTAACAGATTAGTATTAGCAACATATAAGGATTGTGTCTGAGACATAAATTATTTTGACTTTTGGCAAATAGCCTTTCAATTTTGTTAGCGATAGCTAACACAGAGAGTACTGTGACCTGAAAAATAATATTTCTAATTGACCATAAATAGAAACTAATAAGAAACAATAAAAACATGCTTTGGGTGTCTATTATTGTTTATACTGCACAGTTGTAAACAGTTTCATTTGCATGAGAGTGAAATTGAAAAAAAACGGTGTTGATAACAATTTGATAATGATCTTGTAATGATAGAGAGTGGAGGATCTTATTTTATTTATTTATTTTGAATTCTATAATAATTTTATCGAATTAACATTAGATTACATCATTGCTCGAATTTTTGAAGTGTAGGATCCCCTCCTCAGGTGTCGTTGTCATAACCCGCCCACCACCAAAGCACCTGTAGTCTCAAACTCTCACCTATGGAAACAAAATGATTACCTTTGCTTATTAGCCTCATGCAGATGTCTGGTAATTTCCTTGATGTAAATGCAGGAGTGGGCTTGCTGGATCATCTAGTCATGAAATTAATATTCAAGTATACTCTCACTAGCAGTGAAGTGAATCCCTAGTTCTCAATATTATTCCCCAAAATTGATGTTATTGTAATCTGTATTTTATCAATATTCAATTTTCATTAACATAAATGAATATCATTAACATTTTTTAAAGAATTATTTATTTATGCATTCAAGAACTAGGGTACAGGCCAGAGGTGAGGGGGTGCGGTGAGAAAATTCACCAGAGACAGAGTGAGAAGTAGAACAGGCAGATTGACTGAAATACACTGCTGAGGGGAGCAGCAGGCAAGCAGGAGAGGTCTCTGTGCCATGTGGTAAGCTCCCTGGCTGGGGATCGAACTTGTGCTGCAGAGGCTGCCGATAGCTTCACAGTGCTGAGACTCAACCCCATGCAGCACCAGGAAGCCCCTCTTGATCATTAACATTAAACAAGCTGGTTTAAATAGCTTTTTTATTTATTTTCAATTATTTTTATTAATGAAATACAATTATTTTGGATCTTTCTTAATATTTTAAGAATATATAATTTCTCCCCTTGTAGTGTGGACATTTTAGCTCTCCCACCACCAAAGCACCCATAGTCCTGCCTCATAGTCCATTATGCACTACCCTTCCCCTGGCCCATTCATAGCTGAGAGTTTGAGGCAAGGGTGGTGCCTATTTCTAGGATACTGTATAATGAAATATAGTAGTATGCACTATGTAACCCTAGGTAATGACTAGAAACAGTGAAGCACATATGTGTGTATGTATACTTACATAAATATATACATCAACATAGATCTTAAAACATATGGAATGCAATGTGAACAATAAAATTTAGTCCATATGCACTAAATTTTAAAAACTCCCAAAATCGGGGCCTCCCCGGTGGCGCAGCGGTTAAGCGCTGCGCTATGGAGCAGTCGGCAGCGGCGACGCGAGTTCGACGCCCGGCCGGGGAGAATCCCACATGGTGCGGCAGACCTCTCCTGCCTTGCCCGCTGCTCCCCTCAGCAGTGTATTTCTGATCTGCCTGGTCTGCTCCCCACTCTGTCTCTGGTGAACCCTCTCGCCGCCCCACAGCTCTGGCTTGTACCCCAGCTTGTATGTATAAATAAAAAATAAATCTTTAAAAAAAAAAACTCCCAAAATCTACTTAAATATTATATATTTATCAGGAAGCAAACATATTCATGGATACATATCAGATGTGTAGAGGAGAATGAAAGAGGTAGGTATGAAGAGAAAAACAGTAAAATCAGAGGAAACTAACAAAAACATGTATTGGCATGGTGAAATAAATGAGGAGTATATCATTATTTGAATTCTTTGCACATAAGGTTAAATAAAATTTATGCAATTCTGAATTCTGCCTTAGTGCAAAGTATTAAGTATCTTCATGTATATATATTTGAAAGCTTTGTTTAAGCAAGGGCAATTACATTATTCTATTTCAAAGTTTAGTCACTGGGATCATCAATTAATACATTTGAAAAAAATAAGATGGTGACAGATGTTTTAATTGTATTTAAATGAAAATATCCAACACCAAATTTCATAATTTTATTACTGGATATTAGCAAATATCATGATGTTAAAATTAGAATTACCAGATAATTTATCATCCAAACTGGAAAACTTCTGTAAATAAAATGAGTTATAAAAATAAGGCCTCCCTGGTGGCACAAGGGAGTAAAGTCTCAGTGCTCTCAAGCAATCCCCAGCCATTGCGGCATGAGTTCGATCCTCGGCGAGGGAGCTAAACCACATGGCACAACAGACCTCTCTTGTCTCATTCGCTGCTCTCCTCAGCAGTGTATTTCAGTAGGTCTGCCTGTCTGCTCCCCACTCTGTCTCTGGTGAATCCTCTCACCCTGCCCCCACACCTCTGGCCTACAGCCCAGCTCTTGTATGCATAAATAAATAAATATTTAAAAAATTTTAAAAAACATATCCATGACCATGGTCCTGTTTGCTCACCCTCTCTTTGTTCTCAATCCTCCCCTTTCCTTTCTCCCGTCCCACTGGTTTCCTCCAGTCTGTAGTCCGCTTTCAAGGGTTAGTTTTTAAGTTTTGTTTTATCTGACCCTTGTTTGTTTTTCTATGTCCCCAGTACAAGTGACATCATCCTATATTTGTCTGTCTCTTTGTGATTAATTTCACATAGAATAATCCCTTTCAGTTCCAGTCATGCTGCCATAAGCTGCAAAAGTTTATTTATTTTTTGATTATTGAGTAGTATTTCACTGTGTGTGTGTGTGTGTGTGTGTGTGTGTGTGTGTGTGTGTGTGTGTGTAGCACAGTTTCTTCATCCATTTATCTGTTCTTGGACATACAGGGTGTTTCCATATGTTAGCTGTTGTAAACAGTGCTGCAATGCACATAAGATGCAAGTTTCCCTACAAAAAATAATGATTTTTTTATTCTTCATGTAAATATATAAGAATAGAATTGCTGGGTGATACAGCAGGTCCATTTGTAATATTTTGAGAAACCTGTTTTCCATAGGGTTTGACCAGTCTACATGACTAAGAGTGTAAAAGTATTCCTTCTTTTCTCCACGCCATCATCAGCGATTGCAGGTTTTGGGTTTTTTGATAAGGGAATTTTTCACAGGTGTGAGACGGCATCTCATTGTAGCTTTGATTTGCATTTTCCTAGTGATGAGGAATAAGAAGGATATTTTCTTTGGCCTATTGTCATTTATATGTGCCTATTTAACTCTTCTGCCCACATTTTTATTGAGTTATTTTCTTTGTGTAAATGTTTATGAGTTCTTTGTAAATCTTTGATAACAGCTCCTTGTCATTTGTATGGTGTGTAAATATTTTCTCCTATTCAGTTCTAATTGTTTATATTTTATTTTGCTTTGTTGTTTCTAGAGATGAATCCACAAAAACATTTGTGAAACTTATGTCATGAAGAGTTTTGTCTGTTTTCTTCTAAGTATTTTATGGTTTCAGGTCCTACATCAAGATCTTTGATACATGTTAAATTGATGTTTTTGTATGGTGTGAAAGTGATCTAGTTTCATTATTGTGCAGTGGCTACCCAGATTTCCCAATACCTCTTAGTGAAGAGTGATCTTGTCTGTATTCTTGGCTCATTTTTTTGTAGATTAGCTGCCCATATAGGTGTTGATTTATTTCTTGGCTCTCAATTCTATTATATTGTTCTGTATGTCTGATTTTGTTCCAGTACAAAGCTGTTTTAGTTGCTATTTCTTTGTATATCTTTGGTTATTTGGGATCTTCTGTGGTTCCATAAGAATTGCATTAATGTTTGTTCTATTTCTTTGACTAATGCCATTGAAATTTTGATAGGGATTGCATTGAATCTGTATATTGCTTTGGGTATGATAGCCGTGTTGACTGTATTGACTCTTCCAATCCATGAGCAGGGAATATATTTTAATTTCGTTGCATTTCCTTCTATTTCTTTTAGCAGTGTCCTATAGTTTACCTGTATTTATCCTTCACATTCTTTGTTACGTTTACTCCGAAGAATTTAATTTTGAGGAGTATTGATTGTAATGGGATTATTTTGTTATTTCTTCCTTTTCTCTCTCATCATTTAAATAAAGGAGGGCAATTGATCTTTGTGTATTTATTTTAAAACCTGCCTCTTTTCTGAACTGATTTATTGTTTTGATTAGTTTTTCAGTAGAGTGTTACGGGTTCTTTCTGCATATAGTCAGGTCATCAGCAAATAATGATATGTTTACTTCTACTTTTCCAGTTACAATTCTTTTTATATCTTGCTTAATTCTTGCTTAATTGCTCTAGCTGGAACTTCTGGTACTATGTTGTATAATGGTGGTAAAAGTGGACATCCCTGTTTTGTAACACGTCTTAGTAGGAAAGCATTCATACATTTGGTATTTAGGCTGATGTTAGATGTAGGATTTTTATATGTGATCTTTATTATTTTTAGATATGTTTATTTTACCCCCAGTTTTCCAGAGGTTTTCATCATAAGTGGATGTCGTATTTTATCAATTTTTTTCTTGGCATCTATTAATATTATCATATGGTTTTTAATCTTTATTTCTATTAATGTGGTAAATTATGTTGATTGATTTTCATATGTTGAAACACTTTTGTGTCTGTAGTATGCACACCACTTGGTCATGGTGTATAATCCTTTTAATGCATTGTTGGATTTGGTTTGCTAAGATTTATTTTTTTACTTTTTTTTTAGACTTATTTATGCATACAAGCTGGGGAGTAGGCCAGAGGTGTGTGGGGGGAGGTGAGAGGATTCACCAGAGACAGAGTGGAGAGCAGAACAGGCAGATCAACTGAAATATACTGCTGAGGGGAGCAGCAGGCAAGGCAGGAGAGTCCTGCTGCACCTTGTGGGAATCTCCCTGGCCAGGACCCAACCCGCTGCAGCAGCTCCAGACAGCTCCACAGCACTGCAGCGCTGCACTTAACCTGTTGCACCATCAGGGAGGCCCTTTCTATTTGTTTCCTATTTCATCTCAGATGATTGTATAATGCTAAGAGTCTGCCCATCTCTTCTAGGCTACTAAACTTATTATTGTATATATGTTCGTAGTATTCTCATATTAGCCTCTGAATTTCTGCACTATCTGTTGTAGTATCTATGTGTTTTAGATTACGCCCTTATTTTCTTAGTGAGCCTATTTAGAAGATTTTCTATTTTATTTTATTTCAAAGAAACAACTTTTGATTTAATTGATCTTTTGTACTGTCTTTTAATATTTTTTCATTTGCTGCTTCTCTAATTTTCATTATTTCCTTTCATCTGTTGTTTTATTTCTTTTTCTATTCCTTTTGTTAGACAATAGTGTTATTGATTGAATTCTTTGATATGTCTTGATATTGACCTCTATGAGGATTTACTGCTCTCGGTACCACTTTTGTTGCATCCCATAATTTCCCAAAGGTTGTGACCTCACTGTCATATGTCTAAATTTATCTTTGTTTTATTTCATCTCTGATACCTTCATTAAATCAGTAGTCTTTCAGTACCGTGATCTTCAATTTCCATCCACATGGTGGCAGTATTTTTTTCCCATAGTTGATTTCTAGTTCGACATATTTATGACCCCAGAATATAGTTGATGGTATTTCAGTTTTCCTGAATTTGTTGATACTCATCCAATATTTTTCATCTTGGAGAATGTCCCATGCACACTTGAAAAAAATTGGGTGATTATCACCAAAGGAGTATAAAGTATATGTCTTGCCAATTTAAGAGTACATTCTGGAACCACTGCGTGGTTTGTGGCTGCAAGCTGCAGCAGAAATTTTTGCCTTAGGGTACATGTGATGAAGGCAGTGTTGTACTGACATGCTGAGCATTTGCCCATACAACTGCCAGTCCCTAGGGGAGTGACCAATACTAAACATTATCAT
This sequence comes from Scalopus aquaticus, assembly GCA_004024925.1. Taxonomy (NCBI): domain Eukaryota; kingdom Metazoa; phylum Chordata; class Mammalia; order Eulipotyphla; family Talpidae; genus Scalopus; species Scalopus aquaticus. Next base: position 7,474 of record PVIJ01007036.1, on the reverse strand, counting down.
TTGTCAAATGGCCACAAAGAGATTACAGGCACAATAGCAGAGCTGGAGAAAGTGGGCATTGGGTGTGCCCTCCACACACTCTACAATTTCCCCTGTGGCCGGTGAAGAAATCTGATGATTTTTGACATATGACAGAAGATTATCATAAGTTGAATAAAGTGGCACCCCCGTGCATGCAGCAGTGTCTTCAATGGAGACTTGATGGATTGTCTGAGCCATGAGCAGGGCACAAATCACTTTATAGTTGATCTGGCTAACACTTTCTTTTCCATTGCTATAGCAACAGAAAGTCAAGACCAGTTTGTCTTCACATGGGAAGGCCAGCAGTGGACATTCACTGTGTTTTTTCAGGGATACCTGCCTAGCCCTACTCTGTGCCATAGGCTAGTGGCAGCTGATTTTATTCAGTGGGAGAGGTCATTCTCAGTGCACGTATACCACTGCTTTGATGACATTTTGTTGACTAGTGACTCTTCTGTAGATTTGGAAAAGGCTGTATCTCTCCTGTTGACACACCTGAGAACATGGGCCTGGGTAATCAGCCAAAGCAAACTGCATGGGCCTGGATTATCTATCAAGTTCCTGGGGGTTGTTTGTTAAGGTAAGATGATATCTCTGATGCCATTATCAATAAGGATAAGGTGCAAGTTTACCCCACTCCAGCCACAGTGAAGCAGTTACAAACCTTTCTGGGACTCCTGGGTTACTGGTGGGCGTTTATACCTCAATGGTCCAGCACCTACAGACTCTGCATATGTTGATATTTAAAGGGGCCAGATGGAATTGGTCTACTGAAGCAAACACAGCATTTGCTGCAGCCAAATTGATTATAAAGGCCACTCAGGCCTTGCAGGTTTTTGACCCAGTCTGTCCCTTTGAACTAGACAAGCATGCCACTCAAGAAAGGTTTAGGTGGATACTCTGGGAGAACTCAGAGCCTCTAAGACAGCCCATTGGGTTTTGGTCTCAACTCTGGAAAAGACCTGAGACTAGGTTGAAAAACAGCTAGTATTTGTATATGCAGCTTTACTAGATATGGAAAGCATAATTACTACAGCTCCTATCCTGGTGTGGAACACCTACCCAATAGCCAAGTGGTTACAGGATTGGGCAACAAGACCCCGTAGCGGTACTAATCAGATGCCCACTTTGGAATACCAGCAATTGGGTTGTGTACAGGGGCCTGACACTGTGACTCTCCACATGGAACATAAATGACTAGACAGTCATGCATCAGTCACTGTACGGCCAGGCCACATGGAAAGATCTACGGGACTGAAGATATCAGAAACAACCTTTTGTCATGTCACAGAGCATGCCCCACTGACCTCAGCAGGCAATGATGAAGCAGACACCCTAGCCCTGGCACAGTGGCTTGAAATGATCTGGGACAGAATATTGCACAGAGGCTATACAGTTAGCTCCATGAAGGGCAAAGACAATGTGGGCCAACTGTGCATGCCTGGGGACTACCTGCAACTTTAGAGGATATCCAGACTGTCTGTGAACAATGTTTATACAGGGTAGCTAGGGGCACTAAAACTGGCCAAGGTCAGTGCCCAAATAATTTGCCAGTTACTGAATGAGTTTTTTACCCACATGCACAATTGCAAGAATACTCAGGTTCAGAGAACAACAATGGCTTTATTTAACAAACAAAGGAAAACAAAGAGTTACTGAGGCCACAAATGGCTATTTACTTCACCGGAAGTAGTGTTCAATGTTTCAAAGTCTTAAACACAAACACCCCCAAGATGGCATCTTCCTGCCACTGAGGACCTGGAGTATGTGGCAACCAGAGTATAAGCCGGGTTCCAACTCACAAAGACAGCAGAAGACACAACAGATGATGCTCACTGGAGATGCTGAGATGCCCCAGCGCAGCACCAGAAAGGCAGCTACAGCGGTGGATTTTGACCTGGCAAATGGCCACACTCACGCATCTCAGTGAGGCACCAGGCTCTGGGTCTTTGCTTTCCCTGCCAGGCTATAGCAGCAGCAAAACTGGGAACAGTTTCAGTCGCTCGGCTACTTGCAAAGCCTCCAAACTTTTCTCTCCATGTCCTTCAGAGGCCTACAACAACCTTGTGGAAGATCAGCAAGGTGGGGACAGAAATCACTGACCCCAGAATCCCTGAAGATCCCCAAGACTGAATCCTGAACACTGAATCCTGGGGGCTGCTTCTGCAGTCCCTTATATTTCTTATCATTCTCCACCCCACCAATATTTTTCCCATTTTCCCTGGGGCTATCCATCCTCATCAGCACCCCCCTCCAGGGTGATCTACCTGTAACAGTCTTTGGCTTTAGCCATGGGTTACAGTGTGTTCAAGGATTCATCCCTGGGCTACCTTTTGCTTCTACAGGCCAGGTATTGTGGAGGAATTTGCCCAGGCACTCTGGCAGATTGACATTGGACCACTACTCCACTCTGATGGACAGCAGTATGCAGTCAACCATGTGGACACTTCTACTGGATAATTAGCAGCTTATCCTGATCCACACATAGACCAAAAGACAGTTTTGGCAGCACTGGGGTACTTGTGTGTGCATTGTGTGTCCATTGTGTTAGACTCAACCCGCCCCTCCCCAGCGACAAGGGCGCTGTGAAGAATCTCGGCGAAGATGTGTGACCTTGGAAAGAAACTCATGCCCCCATTACCCAGATGGGCCGCCGCAGCCCAAATGCACCTGCAAGGCCACCAGCTCCAAATGGAGTTGACCCCGCCCTTGGAATTCTTTCACCCCGCATAAAAACCCACTTCCCTATTTGCGGGGTGCGACTCCACAGACCCCCACCTGGGATCTGTGAACCTCGCCCAGGAGTTGCTAATAAAGGCTTCTTTATCTTATATTCTTCTCTGCTTCATTGCCTCTTCTTTCGCTCAATCTTACACATTGTTAGTGGAGAGTGACCAAAGAACCCACTTTACAGGTGACTGGGTTCAACAGTTGGCCAGATATGGGTGTTCAATTGAAACTCCATGCACCCTACAATCCCAAGGCTGCAGGGATCATAGAGCAGTATAATGGCCTGCTGAAGCAAGGACTGAGAGCCACAGCCCCCACTCCAGCACTGACCAGGTAAAGCTGTTGCCTGTGTTGTGCTGTGGACACTAATCAAGAGAAGCAGAAAAGGCGGCCTAGCTCCTGAGGAGGCATTGCTGAATCACACAGCTGTTCCCATCTAACTGCAGATACAGATTTTGACATTCTCTTAAAGCCTGGGTTTGGGCAGCAAGACAGCATTTTATTGCCAGCTGTTGCACAACCATCCCAGGCCTGATAAGTTCATTGTCAGTTCTCACAAACAAAAAAAAAGAATTTTGGAGACCTTGTTGAATTTTGCAGGCCTTTAATGCTGAGACAAGAGATCATACAAAGGGAGGGCAGAGAGAGACAGGGACTGAGACTTCAAGACTGAAAGAGGCAGAACCGCAACTGAACTCCCTATATACTGTTAAGTGTCCATAGCCACACAACTGATACATAGTTGCAAATGCAAGGCCCATCTGTTATTTGCTAGATGTCCAAATGGTGGAAAATAAAACATTTTAAGGTTATTTGCTCTGTTGTGTGGAAGGTGAAAAATAGCCTGATTATAATTTATTTCCCTTAGTACAGTGGCCACTGGGTTGGACCCCCTGCAAACTATGGATTGAATAGGGACTTGAGCAATAAAGGCTCCCCACCCTGGAGGCTAACCTGTAAATAACAACCTGGGTAACTGGGCAATCGCCCCCTGGGGTATGGTGTTACCCACCATGGGGTGTCATTTCAGAGGGCAGTCATGAACATTTGTGTTAACTTTGTGGCCTGTTATGAGCTCTTATCTTTTGTTGCATGTAGAGCTCTCTGATGCCTCTTTGCTGACAAAGTGTGTATGGTACTCAGGACCTGGGAAACCACTGTTGCCAGCTGTGGTGTTGTCTTCTGACGAAAAGTTGGCTTTTTGTATATTGCCAGATGGGAGACATCTCCCATCGCTGGTGCCAATAATTTTTTGTCTTTTTGCTCCTAGGTTGGTGTTCCCTAACACTTTAGTGGATTGAGGTTAGTTGTATTCTGTTTTATTCAGTAGCATTCTGTTGCAGTTTATATTGTTTTTGCAGATTAAGGGAACCCTGCTGAATTTGTTGTGTAAATTGTACAGAGGAACAAAAAAATGAAAACAACCTGATGGGCGGAGTATAAGAAAAATGAGTTAAAATCAGGTTATTTTTCTCCTAATATTTTTTTGGGTAGATTGACACTAAACTGCCTTTTTCTGAAACCAGAAATAGAAAATTTTTTAACTTCAGAGTGATTACCAAGATTGTCGCATGTACACATGACTGCTGTGTTTTCCTAAATACCTGATCATGTGGCAGAAATTCTGTCAGGAATCAGAAAGGCACTTAGAGAGGAAAGATCTTTATTAAAGAGGTGGACTCAGAGGAGATCCTTCTCCAAATTCTCAGCCCTGAACAATTTGATCACAAGGTATTTATTGTCTTAGGAGTAGTCCACTTGCAACTTAGTAGGATTCCATTTGTAATTTAAAGCCAGCAGGGACTATAGGAGTAAGAGTCTTCTACAAGGTTATCTGGAAAAACATGGGTCAGGTGGCCTTGGAAGCCTTATCAGCTGTTTCCTGGAACTTTTTAGTCTACTTTGAAGCTTTGTCTCAGCACAACTTCAGCTAATTGACAGGTCAGCCTGACATCTTCTGCTTCAATGACTCAAAGGTCCTACAAGTAAATCATTGTCTGTCCTCATCCCACCTAAACACACCTCAATTCCAACATTTAGAAATCACCTAAAATGGTTTTTCTCTGAATTCTTGACTAGACCAAAATTTACTTCAGTTTTAACCTTTATTCTTCCTTTTTTTCCCCTTAGAAATTCTTTATTTTTGCTTGGCAGCAATTGGACACAACTGTTTAATCGGACTCTAAACTATCTAACACATGTGTAATGGGTAAAATATGACTGACTGGAAGATTGAATTTAAGCCTCCGAAATAAATATAGGAAGGTGATATGGAGCTAAAGATTCAGATCATAATAGCCAGGAAGGAAAACATTATCTGACAAACCTCTTTAGGTGAAGTATAGGTAAGAGATGCAAGAGGTACCTTAATGTTAGAAAACAAAACATTGTAAAGAATGTAACTAGGATTAATTCTGACCAAAATATGGGACGTTGAACATAATGTAAATTTTTCTAGGGACTCAGCCACCTGAAGATTTAATTCATTCTTTTCAGATCAGGAATAATTAAGAAGGGGGACCCAACTTTGTATCTCTCAAGAACCTTCCTTAGAAAGAAACATTAGATCCTGCATTAGCTTCCTCTATTATCAGTATATTTTTAGATTAGTGTAATTTAAAACTGGAAGCCCTACCTATCAATAATAATTATATTCTTAATATCATTGACTCATTGTATTTAACTATATTAACCAAATTCAAACATATGTTTACTTGCAACAATTCTCACATAGTAAAATCTGTCGGAGACTCTAGATTTTGAATCCTAACTTTGCTTATCTAAAAATATCTTTGTCTAACATTCTTGAGTTTTTTTTTTTTTTTTTTTCCAGCTAACATCACTGTTAGGCTCAATCCGCCCCTCCCCAACAATAAGGGCGTTGTGAAGAATCTCGGCGAAGATGTGTGACCTTGGAAAGAAGCTCATGTCCCCGCTACCCAGACGGGCTGCCACAGCCGGAATGCACCTGCAAGGCCACCAGCTCCAAATGGAGTTGCCCCCACCCTTGGAATTCTTTCACCCCTTATAAAACCCGCCCCCTGGTTGCTGGGTGCTACTCCACAGACCCCCACCTGGGATCTGTGAACCTCGCCCGGGAGTTGCTAATAAAGGCCTCTGTATCTTACATTCCCCTCTACTTCGTTGCCTCTTCTATCCTCGACCTTACATATGGTGCCGAAACCCAAGAGGTGTGGTCCAGACCCATCTTCCTGGGGTCCGACCCCCTCCGGACCCCCTTCTCTCTCTCTCTCTCTCTCTCTGTGGACCACAGACCCACAACTACTATTGGCAATTCTATTCTCTATTGGCTTCCTTCTCCTTCTCTTCCTCCTTCTGTGTTACCACAAGCGAGAGTAAGGGCCTGAGGCTGACTAAGGCTGAATGCTGGAGTCTCTGCCTCCGACCACCCTTCCATCGCAGCTGCCCTGGATCTGGTGTGGGTGAGTCCCCCTCATTTCTGTCTCCATGGGTCTCTGAATGGTCTTTTGGCTGGTCCGGCGCCTTTCTTACTGGCTCAGTCACTCTTTCTATAGTCCTCCCTGGGGCAGTCCTCCCTGAGGCATCTCTCTTTCAAAAATTGTGGCCTTGTCAACTGCTGCCATTTTCTTGTTGCAGAGACCTGGAGATACATCTCCTGTTCTCGGGTTAGCGGTTTAAAGACCTCCCTGAGGCTTATCTGGGTGGAAGAACGAAGGTTGAGACTTCGGCTCTTCTCTCTCCCACTCACAGAAGACCCAGACCATTTAAAAGATCCATAAAGGGGCCATTTATTTAAAAGCTCCACAATGGGGGACCACAACTCAAAAATTGACTGGACTGTTCCTTACGTTCAGGCCTTCCTTTTCTTGCGCTCCCGCCCTTCCCTCCTCCAGGCCTGCCACACCTGTCAGGTCCTTCTGGCTAGGGAACCAGCCCCTCCGACTGTCTGTTCTCCCAAGACTCAAATGGTCTAAACAAGAAGCACCTAGTCCTTCTTTAAATAATGCCTGGTCCCAGTACAAAAATCTGGCCCATAAATGGTATCCTCAGTTGTGACACCCTTCTCCAACTAAATTTCTTTTGCCATAGCTGAGGAAAAGGGTAAAATGCTAGGGACAAAAGTGAGGGACCCACTACAGCTGGCTGGTGGGGAAACTGCCTCTGGTCTCAGCAAGCAGCTGCCTGGATTTTTTTCACCAGTGTTGAGATCATTGATATGTCTCTGCTGCCTTCCAGCTGTGGGAAAACTGGACTCTTCTTTTGTCCACCTTAAAATACTATTCTGGTTCATTCTATGGGTAAAACTTTCTATTTCCCTAATCTGCAAGTCTAAACTGTGTAAAGTAAAAACTGCTGAGTTACTTTGTACTTGTTTGCAAGCTATACAAGATGTTTTTTGGTTGACTAAAAACCTCTTCAACTTTCTTTACTTTGTTTAAGCTAAATTCCAAACCTCAGATTTCTAGTAAGAGTCTGTTTTAACAACGTGCTTAATCTCAGTCTACAGGGCCAGTTTATTGCCCCATAGTTCAGACACCACTTGTTCATTCCTTTCTTATAATCCCTACTTGTCCCTCTTTCCAGCACTCATTTCTCAGTACTAGACCTTTAAATGCCTTTTTTACCATTTTCCCCCCACCTCCTCAAAGCCCTCCAGTATAATCTCCTACCGATAACAAAATCAACCTCCTTTCTGTTCTTGGCCTCTTCAGCCTTGCCACCCTCCCCCCCGCCCCCATCC
>PVIJ01007035.1:0-86258 GCA_004024925.1 Scalopus aquaticus | reverse complement strand
TTTGATGTGTTTCTCCTATGGAGTCTCTGTGCTGCCTATTTCATCTGCCACATTTTATTTAATCCCTACTATAACCCCGTTAGGAGAAAAGTTGCCCTGGATCACTTGCCTGGATAAGGATGTCTGAATGGGGGGCTCTGAAACCCAGGTGCTCCCACTTTCATGCATGGCCCGTTGAATTAGGGAACCTTGTGCTCTGTTTCCTTCATTGCCCCAGACTACCTCACATTCCATGCCTGGGACAGGCTCTTCAGGCCCTGTGCCGAATCCCCCAGAGCCTCTCTGGCCTCCTTCCAACCACCTCTCCCCCCTCACAAGCCCTGTGCAGCTTGTGCGGATTCCACTGTGATTCAGCTTGGTTGAGGGAAGCCACAGGGCCTGCGCCTTTTCCTCTGAGGCGACCTTTTGGTCTTGGCGTCGTCTCCAAGGCTGCACACCTGTGTCCAGGCCAGTGGCCTCTGCCTCGCTGGGGGCCTCTGTCTGGCCTGTCCGGCTGTGGTTTGGGCTCTGTGCTTATGGAAGAGGAGAGTTTTCAGATTCCACGCACACGATTGGATATTGAACCAGCAGGGTTTCCTACTTTTAAGCGCAACAGCAAACACGCCTCAAAAGGAAAAAAAAAGCAAAAATAGTGGAGTCCTGTCCTTTTTGTGGGTTGGAAGCTTCTGGGTTGAAAACAGAAATGTGGCATGTGTTTTAAGAAATAACTCGTGTTTTTCTAATTATAAAAATGACATTTGAATTTTTTATAGACATGGAAAATACAGATAAATATAAGAAAACAAAATCACCCTAAGTCCAATAACTCAGACAGATAATCACTGTGAACAGTTTGCTGTATTTACTAAACTTTTTTCTTAAGCTTCACACATAAAATCATATATATTCAAAATTGGGATTATACCTAATGAAGTCTCATATTTCATTTAATATTATGCTACCATTTCCCATAGCAGTAAATTTTTTCCCAGCTTTATTGAGGTATGATTGATAAACCAAACTGTAGTTAAAATGTATAGGGTGGGCCTCCCCGGTGGCGCAACGGGTTAAGCACAGCACTGTGGAGCTTGTCAGTAGCTCCATGTTGGCAGTTCGATGCCCGGTCAGGGAGCTTCCCACATGGTGCAGCAGACCTCTCCTGCCTCACCCGCTGCTCCCCTCAGCAGTGGATTTTGGTCCATCTGCCTGTTCTGCTCCCCATTCTGTCTCTGGTGAACCCTTTCACCACCCATACCTCTGGCCTGCACCCCAGCTTGTATGCAAAAATAAATAAAAATCTTTAAAAAAAATGTATAGGGTGATGATTTGAGCTGTGTGTGTGTGTGTGTGTGTGTGTGTGTATAAAGAGAAGTGATTTATACACACACACACACACACACACACACACACACATATAGATATGCACCTATATAGTGAAATGACTACCACAATCAATGTAATTCAATTTGTAACAGAGACGTCTCCATAAGAAGGGGAGGTTCCATGTTCCCTGCCCCACTTAACAAAGGAAACGAAGGGCAGAGCTGAAACTATGGAATGGGGAAGGCAGGCGTGCTTAGCAGGAGACAAATGGAGAAGCAGGATGCTCTCGCTTCTGTGCTACCTGACCATGTGTGGTTTCATGGAGAAGCTTCCCCACTCTCCTGCCTGCCTTGAATCTCTGCCAGAATCAAGCACTGGCGGCTGCCCTCCTCACCAGAACCAGCTTCGAATAAACAGCCTCTGTGCTCCTGGACCCGTCTTCGTCTATTCCACAAGCGGAATGAATGATGCAGGTGGCTATGAAGCCAAGTTAGGAAAAGGGCCTCTGTTATTACACACTGGGAGTGTGTTTGCCCATCATTGCAGTCTGGCTTGTAAACACCGTATGAAGTACGGATATCCCCATTTTAGGGATGAGAAGATTGAGAAGGAACCATGAGATGAAGTAATTGGTCCAGAGTAGGGATCACAACTGAAACCCCCTGTGTCTGGAGTCTGTTGTTTATCCCCTGAGCTCAGCTACACTTTGGGATCATTACCATTTTAAAGCATTTTACTCTGGGTTGAGTGAATATTAAGAAGTAGATCACATTTCAGCCTGGCAGGCGTGAAAGTATTGTTTTTAGTTTGTTTTTCTAGCTCTTAGTAGATGACATATGGGCTCCATTAACTTTACTATGTAGCACAATTTTAAAGCCAGTTTCTTTTCCAAAATATTTTTTCACCATCATTTAACATTTTAAACTTCAGCACATGCCACCAACCCTAAATTCTTGTTTTTTTCGAAGTTGTGCCTTTTCCTTGCCACTGCAGTGGGGGAGGGGAGGTCATAAATCCAGGCAAAGTCCCTTCAGTGATTGTGGGGCGTGGGGTGAGGGAGGACGAGGCTGGACAAAGTCCTCCTGTAAGAACTTTCTTTTTTTTTTTTTTTTAGATAAGAAGTTCCACCCCTCCTACCCCCACATCTTAAGATCGTTGCAGGTGTTGACCCAAGGGGTTGTAAAGAAACAGAGATAAACAGAACCTGAAAGAGGCAGGTGGGAAGGAATGGTTCTTTGTAATTCCTTACTACCCGCCCCTTTCTCTTGACCTTGAAGCATTTGCAAAGGAGTTCTGTTTGGCATCAGCACCCAGTCTGGGGCCACTGTTCCTGGTCAGCCCTGCCTGGAACTCCCTCCTGGCTTGTTGGGGAACACTGGCTGAGGCTGATAAGTTTAGTACCAAGTACACGTTCATTAAATATTGAACAGCAGTGCCTGTTTGCTGGCTGGGATCCTCTCATGCGCATACTCTCCCCAGTTCACGCGTTTATAAGAAAGTCCTAACTCCAAACTATCTTTCCTACATGGTCCTTTCAGGTTTCTTCGTTTTTGGTTTAAAGATCCTTATGCAGCCCTCCCTGGTGGCACAAAGGGTTAAGTCTCAGCGCTATCAAGCTATTGCCAGCCACGGTGGCATGAGTTCGATCCCCGGCCAGGGAGCTGACCCACATGGTGCAGCAGACCTCTCCTGTCTCACCTGCTGCTCCCCTCAGCAGTGTGTTTCAGTGGATCTGCCTGTTCTGCTCCCCACTCTGACTCTGGTGAATCCTCTCACCCTCATCCCCACCCTTGGCCTATACCCCAGTTCTTGTATGCATACATAAATAAAAATTAATTTAAAAAAAAGAAAAAAGACCCTTATGCAGAGGCTGGACAAAAGGCCTGCCAACGTGCGGGCCTCGCTATGTGATGCTGGCTCAGGTGCACAGCTTTCCGGACTGCAAGAATAGAGCCTGCTCCTTAGGGATGCCTCCCCATTTCCCACTGGAGCTGAGCCTCTGAAAGTAGAAGGGGACGCTGGAGGGAACAGGGTCAGGGCTGAGGAGTTGAAAGAGGTTTTGGGAAGAGAGGAGAGAATGAGAGGGAGGAGAGGGGGCAGTGACTGGATTTTTTAATCCCTGTCTGGCTGCCTTTGGGCTCTCTCCCTTTCAAGCCCTAAGGAAAGCCAAAACATTAGAGTTTAGAAGTCTAGATGTTAAAGCTACATGTTTACTGTTACTCAGGGAAGGAGCTGTCACCCCGGAAAAGCGAGGACAAGGGCAGGAGCCCTTCCTTACTGAGCTGTAGTCCTCTTACCCTTCCTTTACTGCACTGCAATAAGATTAGATGAGAAAAAAACGGGGCGTGAGTTCAAGCCACAGGTGGCAAACAGTAAATGAGCCTGAGATAAAAAGAAAGTGCTAATCTTCCCAGCAGAGCCGATATTACCAGGAAAACAGATTATCCATATTGAAAGGTGAACACAAATACAAAGTCCCAAAAGTAATTCTGTCCACCCTAAAGACAGTATTTGCATATAATCACTGAAACAGAATTTAGTTGTTCACAAAACTACATTCCTTGTTTTCTGTTATTTAAGTGGAGAGAACTGTTTGTCATTGAGCAAAGATGAAAGACAAATGTTTATGAAAGACATTATAAATGATGGGATATATGAAATTGTAACTCAAAGTTGACCCTCCTCCCTGGTTCTGGGGTCTATGATGGGTGCATTATATCTACAGAGAACCCCCCTTCCCCCCTGAACAGTGCACTCGATAAATTACTAGAGCTTTGGGTTTTAGTTTTCACTATTTTTTATTTTTTGTTTTTTGTGTTTTTTTTTTTAAGACTTATTTATTTATACATACAAGCTGGGGTACAGGCCAGAGGCGTGGAGTGGCGAGAGGCTCCACCAGAGACAGAGTGGGGAGCAGAACAGGCAGATCAGAAGTACACTGCTGAGGGGAGCAGCGGGCGAGGCAGGAGAGGTCTGCCGCGCCATGTGGGATTCTCCCCGGCTGGGCGTCGAACTCACATCGCTGCTGCCGACAGCTCCACAGCTCAGCGCTCAACTGCTGCGCCACCAGGGAGGCCCCGTCACTATTTTTTGTTAACCAACATCATCGATTGAGGACAGATAACTTAGATGCTGAATTTCGTTTAACTATTAAAGTGTTCTAAAATGGCCCTCCCTATTGGCCTAGGTGTAAAGTCTAACATGCTACCACCGCAAAGGCCTGGTTTCGATGCTCAGCCAGGGAGCTGACCCACATACAGCGCAACAGACCTCTCCTGTCTCCCTGCTGCGCCCCTCAGCAGTGTTTTTCGGTAGGTCTGCCTGTTCTGCCTCCGGTGAGTCCTTTCACCACCACACCACCACCCCGGTTCTTCCATGTAAAAATGAATAAAATATTTTTTAAAAAGTGTTCTAAAATGTACTGTAATGTAAAACTTAACCAAAAATATTAAGATCACAAACAACACACTGTCAGCTCACCGTCTCTGTAGGCAGGGAACCGTACTACCTCAATTCTAAGGAAAGATGCAAAATCAAAATGCTTATTTACTGCTTCCCCACACAGGATCTTCATGAAAGTAAGAGCGTACACGGGGATTGGACCCATTCTCCTAAAAATGCATAGATGTGGAGAGTCTTGATTTTTTCTTCATGATATTGAAGCTGTTTCCTGTGTCACCGAATCACGTTTCTGCCCATCGCCAAAAGGAATGAACTTCAATGGATGGGTTTTAAAATTCACTCCTGATCATTTATTGAGTGTCTACTATGTGCCAGGGAAACTATTAAGCACAGAAGGAACACTGCTCTCTAGTATACCATAGTCTAGGGTGTGAGATGTAAGCTGATGTCTTAGAAGATGCCACAGAAGAGTCTCACTAGTGGTATGAGTCAAGCGCGTGACAGAAAGCGGGAGGGGGATACCTCTCCTGGGAGAATCTGAGCAGACTGGTGCAGGGATGTTTATGCTGTCTCGAAGGCATGGAAAGTGGCCCAGTGAAGAAGGGAAAGGACATTCACAAGCAGAGGGGATAGCATGGCTTATGCCAGGATCTAGCATGTTTGAGAAAGAGCAAGAAGGGTTTGTAGTTGTAGCTGGGGGTTTGTGGGAGGGAAGGCGATGGAAGGACAGTTAGGTTGAGCCAGGAACTGGGGATGCAGGTTACGCTATGCTCAGCAAGGGAAGCGCAGGGTATAATGCACCACATGCTATGTGTGTCGAGCTTCTCAGGTAACTAGAAGTGGAGGTTGTGTGGAGAGTGTGAACTTGGAAGTAGGGTAATGAGGAACCACTTAGGGAGACCAAACAGGAGGCAGCAGTGGGAGGGGTGAGTGAGAAGCATTTTTGAAAGAGAATTGCCAATACTTGGTAAACACCGGACGTGGTTGGGGAGGAAAAGAGAGAGAGTGAGGCTGACACTGAAGTTGCTCAGCAGAAACATAGAAACAGGATGGGCCCTCCAGGCCAGTGTACCCTCAGCTTAAAGACTGACCGCTGGCCCTGGCACCTGTGGTCAGTGATCTAAGAAGATAGAAGGTCGTGGCTGAGAAAGCGGGTGCAGTCTACACCAGAATGAGACCACTGATGTCTCCGGTTCATGAACCCCATCTAAATAGCCATTTAAAAGCTGTTATCTAGAACATAACTGTTGCCATTGCTGTTGTTGTATGATTCTAGCTGTAAAATGTAAAGAATGGGGATTCTGGAGCCAGATTACCTGGACAGGTGTTCTTCAACTTCTGTGACTCACTTTTTGCATATGCAAAATAAGCATTCCTCATAAGGTTGTAGTAGGAAGGAAATGAGTTAAAAAAGGTAAAGTATGCTTGGTTCATCGTGTAAGTAACTTTCACGAGTTTGCTATCATTATTAATAAGTAATAGAATATTCAACTAAAAGTGGTGCAAATGTTAGAGATTTATTAGCTAAGAACAAGATTGGAAGTGGGCAGTTCCAGGGTTGGTGCTGTTTTTCAACAAAATTATCAAGGACCAGACCCTTCCCATAGCCCACTCTGCCATCCCAGCTTGTTAGTGATTTTCCCCCTTACGACAGAAAGGCTGCAGCGGCTCAAGTGTCAAGTTCATACATGACCAGGGTTTGGGGGCTCTCTTCCTTGTGCATCCCTCGCTTACCAAGGAAGATAGCTTTTTCTGGAAGTTCCCAGTGGTTTTCCTTTCCACCAGAACTGGGTCACAGGCCCATTCTTATCTATAAGAAGAGCCAGAAAAGAATCTGATGCTTCCAACCTCTAACAAATAAGACAAAAGTGGGACTGAGGCTGGCTGTTGTGTGGATAACCTGTAGTGCCTGCCCAAGTCTGAAACCAAAAATCTGGAAGGATGCTCCCTCAGGCCAGGACCACTGAGAAAGAATATAGCAGGTGTAGCTAACCAAGTGAATACCTCACCGGTGAAATAGGGGGACAGGCTATTTGGAGCTGGGGGAATCTTCCTAGTCATTTCATTTGTTCTCAACTATTACCTTCCTGTCTCACAAACCAAAGGAAGGGGCTCATAATTCAATTCACCTTGTTTAAAAGGTTAGCCAGGTCAGTCACTGCTAAATTACTTAAATGAAAACCAATGCCTGCCTCTTTCAGCCCCCATCCCCGCCAGTGGGGTAAGAAGCAGAGAGAGCTGTGAAAACACCTCTTTCACCCAGCTGTCCACTATAGTCTATGTCCATGGTCACGGGCAGTGTGGACACACAGCATCTCTGGTCTGAACTTGGCCGCCCATGTGGGCTCCTAACATGTTTCTCCATCACAACAAGGACTGCAAGCAGGTAGAGCTACAGGGAAACAGGAAGAAGCTTGTATAAGCACCCACAGAAAGCCATGTTTCTGCTTTCCAGCTCCATTGACTGAGAGGATTTGCTTACTCATCTGATTCTGGCCTCTGTGAATATTCAATAAATACTTGTTAAATTAAATTGATTCAAAGTTGCATTTATTCAACTTACTTAAAGCTTATGTAACCCCCTTGGAGATTTGTGTCATGCTGTTAAGTTGGAAAATACATGAAAAGTTGTAATTTCAATAGTCCAGCTTTCCTCTTAATGATCTTTATGAGCTTAGTCTAAAGTAGGGGCAAGGAGCCTCCCCAGTGGCGCAATGGGTTAAGTCTCAGCACTATGAAGCTATCAGCAGCCACTGCAGCACGAGTTCAATCCCCAGCCAGGGAGCTCCCCACATGGCGCAGCAGACCTCTCCTGTCTTGCCCCCTGCTCCCCTCAGCAGGGTATTTCAGTAAATTTGCCTGTTCTGCTCCCCCGCCCCCCGCCGGCAAATCCTCTCACCCCCTGCACTTCTGGCCTACACCCCAGCTCTTGTATGCATGAATAAATAAATCTTTTAAAAAATTAAGTGGGGGAAAAGAGGAGGAGTTCCACAAGAGACAGGGAGAAGATAGTGAGGAGGAATGAGAAAAGCCTATTTCTATCCTTCCTACATCTGTCCTCCTTGCGGTGCTTGTTAGCCAGCTACTGCCCTCTAGCGCTCACTGTATAAAGTGCTCACCTGAACTTCAATTTTTACCTTTAAGAACGCTGGAGACTGAGGCAGACACCCAACCTCTTGTTTTGTAGATAAGCAAACTGAAGTCCAGAGAGGTGAAGTGTCAAACCAGCTAGCTGCCTCCCAGACACTACCCCAAGATAGCTGTCTGGCAAACTCTTTTTATTAAAAGCATTTCTCAGGAATTTGAATAACTAATCAACATGTTACCATACTAATTTCATAATATCTTCAAGTGCTATATAATATTTCCAATGTTATTCCCAATAAAGCTAAAATCAACTGTTGAGTAAGTTATTTATAAATGGTACTGTTACCATTTAAACTTAGTCAAGTTTAGGAAATGCCTATATTTCTTTATTTTTTTATTACAAGAAAAAAAAATAGTTAATTAGAGCAAACCCAGAGGAGATTTGGCTGTTTATCAGAACTGACTTATCATTGTCCTCATGTAGACCAAGGATTTGGTTAAAATTCTCCCAAAGGAACCTCTTCCCTCACTGACGGGAAGAGGAGGAGGTTGTCATTTTAACTTGGGACACATATTTTCATCACTTAATCATTTTGCTGGTGGGAATAAAGTGAAACTTGCCCGGCAGGACGTGCCTGTTAAGAACATTATTGAGTAACAAAAGATTTATTCAAATATTTAATTGGAAGGAAATACATCTGGAAGAAGTTTTGTTGGAATTCATATAAAAAAAGGAAAGTAAATTCATTAGAATTAATATCATAAACAGTTGGTTCTATCTGGAACCAGAAATATCAAGGAACTTAAATCTGGAAACCCTAGCCCTTTTTCTTTGCAAAGAGCTGCTCATTTTCCAATTTATATGGCAATTGTATTTTATTACTTTAGAAGAGCTTTGCTTTCAGCAGATGATTCAAATTACCTAATTTGCTTCCTCTTCTTCCTCCTCCTCCTCAAAAATAGGTGTGTGTGGGGGGGGGCATTTGCCTGTCTTGAAAACACTTCAAAAAACCCTGCTGAGAACGGGGTCAGCCTAAATCACTGTGTTTGGGCTGCTAGTTCTAAATGAGTTAAGAGTTCTCTTGTTTCACCCCTAGATATCAACATAGATCCCATTGATCAGATAATCAAGTCTGGAGTAGCGTTTCCTGCGGAGGGATTCCAGGAGCATTCTGCCCAAGAGAGCCAGGCCTATGGCCAGGAAGAGAACCCCGAAGAGCAGGCTCCCGATGAGAAGCCATTTCTCCAGCGGAAGGCCGAATTGACCTTCCAGAACACTGCTCCGAGAGGAACCCCGGAGAACGTCCCCACCATCCCCGGAAGCAGAAGGAACCCCATTTGATACATTTGACAAAGAACGAGTAGCAGCCAAAGGGGCGTTCCCTGTGCTCACTGGGAGGCTGGAGTTTTCCCTAAAGGACACCGATTCTGGGGTGCTTCTCCAGTCTGTGGGCCCATGAAAGGTGGTAGTTGGAACTGTGGTTGTCGTCACACTAATCTGAGTTGTAACCATCCGGTGCGGTGAAAGTGTAGAAACGAGGATGGTGGAAGGCTGGGAGGTGAGCGTTGTGCCAGGTGGAGCCGTGCTGGCCGCCTGTGGTTGAGTCACAGAAGGTATCACTGGAGCATTGGTGGAGGGGAAAGCTGCGGGATTTGAAGTGGCAGAGGGGGTGTGTGAAGGGGCAGCAGCCTCTGTAGTGGGAAAGGTGGTCACATTTCCAGGCAGCCGAGGAGCTGTTTTTTGTTCTGGAAGAAACTGTGAATGCGGCGAGCGGCCTTTTTCTTCATAAACAGGAAACCGTGTGCTCACTCGATCCATCTCAAGGACTTTCTCCAAGTAATCTGACGATCCAAATTTCCCAGGGAATGTATCTCTCTGAAAAGTATCAGAAGAATTGGAAGAGCCCCCCAGAGGAGGGGGTGTAGGGGTGACTGCTGGTGGCCACACATCAGTTCTGGCCAAAGATGAAAACTCTGCAAACATTAAGAAAAGGAGGACGTGAATATTCCCCTGCCAAGGTAGGTTGCAAAATACACACGGATCAGCTTGTTTAACAGGCCCCCAAATGGCTGATACTTGATCTTTCATTGACACTTCCGCAAAATGGAAAAATACAGATTGTTAAATGGGAACTGGATGACGAACTCTCTGCCAGATGCTGTGGGCTATTTCCAGAGCGATAGGACCGAGGTAAAGATTCGTGGAGGAGGACCAGGCAAATTAAGGAACGGCGGGAGGACCCAGGCAGAGAGGCTAAGAGGAGCTCAGCCTGGGCAGGTTCGGAAGATGTTAACATTGAAGGGGCCAAGGCCAGAGTGGGTGGCTAGGCAGGCTATTGGTCAGGGAGCAGACTGGCAGGAAGGAGGCTGGGATGGGGACAGGCCCCAGTGTCCACTGGGCAGCTGGGAAGAGACCGTCACCAGAAGAGATGGGGGTGGGGATGGAAAAAACAATACCAGGAGAGCTTGGCACAGTGTGGGGAGGAGCAGAAGCCTGGGGTAGGGGGTGCCAGACATGCCCCCCGCCCCCAAGGGTCTGGCCTCCCTGAGGGTGCTAGGTCAGGGTTCAGAGGAAGATGGAGAGTTTCAGCATCACAATAAGGGGAGGGAGATTTTTTTTTTTTAAAGATTTATTTATATATACAGCTGGGGTACAGGCCAGAGGTGTGGAGTGGCGAGAGGCTTCACCATAGACAGAGTGGGGAGCAGAACAGCAGATCAGAAATACACTGCTGAGGGGAGCAGCGGGTGAGGCAGGAGAGGTCTGCCACACCACGTGGGATTCTCCCCGGCTGGGCTTCGAACTCGCATAGCTGCTGCCAACAGCTCCACAGCTCAGCGCTCAACCGCTGCGCCATCGGGGAGGCCAAGGGGAGGGAGATTTTACGTGACTCTGAAAGA
The DNA here is from genome assembly GCA_004024925.1 of Scalopus aquaticus. Taxonomy (NCBI): domain Eukaryota; kingdom Metazoa; phylum Chordata; class Mammalia; order Eulipotyphla; family Talpidae; genus Scalopus; species Scalopus aquaticus. The sequence goes on along the minus strand of PVIJ01007035.1, from coordinate 75,566 downwards.
CTAAAATTTTAGAACCAGTGTCTTGGGTTCTGAGGGCCCTGGGCAGTCTGCAGTCTGAAAGGCCCGGCTGCTGGCACAGAGGGGAAAGTCAGTCTCTGGTCTTCATGGGAGGCACCAGCCTTGGAGCCTCCTCAGGATGGAGGACTTTTTTTTTAAATCACTGCAGAAAACTTGGAAAGAAGCCCAGGGATTGTTACCTGGCGTCGCCCGTCGTCCCTTAGCCTTGTCTTCTCCAGCTCCCCTCAATGCAGTTCCTCAGTGGGCCTTTCTACCCTCTCCTCGCAAACAGATGCAGACAGCTTCGTGCCGTCTGTGACCGCCCCGCAAACGTGACCCCTGCTTCCTCTCAAACTGCCACTGACGCACCCGCATCTATTCCACTGACTCCAGCCACTGCTCATTCATCTCAGACCCCTGGGTAAATGGGGATCTACAAACACAGGGGCCCGAGGGCCGCAATTAGCCTGCCACCACCTCTGTATGGCTTGTGAACTAAGAACAGTTTCCACCTTTTGAAATGGGTGGAAAAAAGAAAATAGTATTTTTTTTAATTTTTAAAAAATATTTATGCATACAAATATTTATTTATGCATACAGGGGGTGTAGGCCAGAGATATGGAGGTGAGAGGATTCACCAGAGACAGAATGGAGAGCAGAACAGGCAGACTGACTGAAGTACACTGCTGAGGGGAGCAGGGGGAGACAGGAGAGGTCTGCTGCGCCCTGTGGGAAGCTCCCTGGCTGGGGATCAAACTCGTACTTTGTCTTTAACCCCTGCACCACCAGGGAGTCCCCCCAAAATAGTATTTTGTGACACGTGAAAATTACATGAAACTCAGGGCCTCCCTGGTGGCACAGCAGTTAAGGGCTGCGCTGTGGAGCTGTTGGCAGTGGCGACGCGAGTTCAACGCCCCACCAGGGAGATTCCCACATGGCACGGCAGACCTCTCCTGCCTGGCCCGCTGCTCCCCTCAGCAGTGTATTTCTGTCGATCTGCCTGTTCTGCTCCCCACCGTCTCTGGTGAACCCTCTCGCCACCCAACGCCTCTGGCCTGTACCCCAGCTTGAATGAATAAATAAATAAATCTGAAAAAAAAAAGAAAGAAAATTACATGAAATTCACATTTGTGTCATCCATAAAGTTTTCCTGGCATACAACCATGCACCTTGATTTATATATAGTCCAGGTGAAATGGGTAAAAGTCTAAAAACCGTTTTCTTTGGCCCCTGCTCAAGGTGGCCAGTGCTCTAGATGGTTCGTGGTCACCTGCTCTAGGATCCAGTCCTCTCTGCTAAAAGCGATTGAAAGGCCTGGTGTGCCTCTTTCCTCCACCAATGCTGAAGAAAAGAGTTTCTGCTGGAGGTGATAGGGCGTTCATACAGAAAGCATCACTAGGGGAGCAACAGTATATATAGTCTTGGGTAAGATCAGAGACTTTAAAAAATAGGACTCGGGCCTCCCTGGTGGCACAAGGGGTTAAGTCTCAGTACTATGAAGCTGTCCAGAACCACTGCAGCACGAGTTCCATCCCGACCAGGGAGCTGACCCACACATAGCACAGCAGACCTCTCCTGCCTTGCCTGCTGCTCCCCGCAGCAGTGTATTTCAGTAGATCTGCCTGTTCTGCTCCCCACTCTGTCTCTGGTGAATCCTCTCACCAACCCCACACCTCTGGCCTACACCCCAGCTCTTGTATGCATAAATAAATGAATCTTTAAAAAAATTTTAAAAAGGACTCAACATATTCCATTCTAAAGTTGAAAAAAAAAAGACAGTTCTAGTAAATGTTCTGTTATGTGTGAGAGAGCAGAACTTAAATATGGCCGATGATAAGACGGACAAAAACAGCTGTTTTCTTTCTCCAGCATGCAAGCTCACAAAGAAAGCAAAGGGAAGGTCAGTCCCAGGTCTTGATAAGATTAGTCTATTGGCAAAGCTCAGAGAAGCACAGGCCCTTCCACACCTGCTCTGGGGACCCCACCCTCTGATGTTTGCAGTTGGGGTGCGGTACTTCATCTGGGCCACACATGGATGCTCTGGGGACCCCACCCTCTGATGTTTGCAGTTGGGGTGCGGTACTTTATCTGGGCCACACATGGATGCACCACAAATGGGGCTGGGAAACAGTATCTTGCACTCAATCCCCTTTTTGAGTAACATTTTTAAGTGAGTTCACAGAGTGAAAAAACTTAGAGACTGACTATTACTTGGAAACTAGCTGAAGAACCAGATTCCCAGTTTTTGGTGTTTTTTTTTTTTTTACCTTTGAATTCCCTTATTCTCATCTTTGGTAGGAGCGACTTAGCACAAAGCCGCAAAAATAAATAAGGCGGAGCTGCAACAGTTGGTTAGAATGAGTGAGAGTATGCTGCCATCGTTCAAGCTCTCACTCTGCAAATATTAATCAGTTATAGGAAACAGAGTTTGCCTGGAAACAAACCATTCAACAGATACCTATTTAATTTCACTCCAAACAGGAGGCAGATAGTTTATTTTTACAGGGTAATTTCAGTCCATCAGAATGAGCAGATTCATGAGATGAATGACTAACACAACTTGTAAATATCCTGTAGATATAAACAGTCACAGCACACATGTCCAGGGTGGGCACCTCCCCCCCCCCCCCCCAGATGGCAATCTACCTGCGCTGGACTGATGGCGCCCCCTGCTGGTTTCCACAGGAACTGTTCAATTCTACTTCCTTACCTTCCTATTATCCCTAACAGGTTTGTGCAGGTGGCCAAGTTCCCTTTTCTCCCATTTTCATTGGAGAGGATCATTACCATATATTCCCTCTTCTTTTTCCTCAAAAGTTATTGATCTGCCAACTGTTTACAAAGCTATATAATTTTAAGAGTACAACTTTACACATGCCTCTCTCACCTTCCACCAAAACCCCAGTGCCAATATCCTATCATATTCTCTTCCTTTTCACTTTCTCCATCCCCTCATTCCCTCTGGTAACCAGCACACATTTCAGATTCTGTGAATTATTCCTGTTGTGTTTTGCCAGTTTGTTTTTTCTGGTTATTTATGCTCAGCAAGTGAGTAAATTATCAGGTCACCATATTTTACTGTTGGCTTTTTTCACTTAGCATAATCACTTCAAGATCCATCCTCTTTGTCCCCAAAGGCACTATGTCATCATTTTTGACAGCTGAGTAGTATTCCACCACCACAATCACTCTTTTATACATACGGCATAAAAGCAAGTTATAGATGCATTCATTATGAACATTATAAAACAAACTCAACTAAAATTTCTAACCTTTCCATCAACTATGAACATTTCTGTCTACTTTTTAAAGTTTTTAAATTTCTGTCTACTTTAAAGTTGATTTTTTTCCATGTAATTGAAAAAAAAACCTGGGTATTTTTAGCCTGAGATGTAGGTGAAGTTTTGGTTATTTCTGCACTGTACTCCCTAGAGTGGACCCATCACACTTGATAGCCCAATCATGGACAACTAGACACATGCTGCTGCTGGTTATTCACTTCTTAAGCAAATTATTCAATAAAAAGCTTCCTAACAGTAATGTGTCTGGTTTCTGTTGTCTCTGTAGTATAGATTTGATGGAAATAGAATTACTGGATTAAATCACTTCTTATCGCTTTACTATTCTGCCTTAATTGTGAGCTAGGTGATTGCCATGGGGAATGAACACTGAAAGTGCAAGAAAGGACAGGAAAACAACGAGGCAGTGAGAAGGAGTAGCTGAGGTACAGTGGGATGGTTAGCTTCCGCACAATGGGGCTCCAGAGGGAGAAGAATAAATGTCTCAGTCAGCACCTTGAACCCTGATTTCACTTAGTTTTTAAAAAAGATTTATTTATTTATGCATACAAGAGCTGGGGTGTAGGCCAAGGGTGTGGGGGGTTGTGAGGAGACAGAGTGGGGAGCAGAACAGGTGGATCTACCGAAAGACACTGCTGAGGGGAGCAGTGGGGAAGACAGGAGAAGTCTGCTGCGCCATGTGTGAGTCAGCTCCCTGGCCGGGGATTGAACTTGTGCTGCAGTGGCTGCTGATAGCTTCATAGTTCATAATGCTGAGACTTTACCCCTTGCACCACCAGGGAGGCCCCCTGATTTCACTTTGGACGTTCAGACTAGGATCTCCACTCCCAGATCTCTGCAATGTTCTAGGAGACCAAGGAAGTACAGCAAGAAGTCCTAGCCACACCACACAGGAGGTCCCCATGTTCTCAGTCAAGACTGCATGCGCACAGCCACAGATGCAAAGGAGCCACACAGGTCAAGGGCAGCCACCCTATTACAGAAACTCGGGAAGAGCAGGAGAAGGGCCAGACATTGTTCATGCAAGGTCACGCCTAGAATGTTCTGAGATGTCTAATTTGTTCTGAGTTATAGTCTTTTAAAAATCGTTTTTAAGCGTGGCAAAATACATTTTACCACTGTTTCAAAGTGTCCAGCTGAGCAGCACTGAGTGTAATTAATTGTGTTGTGTAAACATCACTCCATCCAGTGCCACAACTTTTTTGTCTTGCAAAGCTGGACTTTGTACCTCATGGGGCCCTCATTTTATACTTGGGCTCACCTCATCATTTGAGAGAAACTTACACAAATAGTTTGTGCTTCCTGCTCCAGTTTAAAGGAATGTCTGATCTATCAGGTTTTCCTGGCTGACCAGCAAAATTCAGACACAGCCTCACCCAGGGGACAAAGCAGAGTCAGTGCCCAGGTGCCCAAAGCAATGTCATTCCCAAATGAACCTACGTTTAAGATTTATTTTATTTATGCATACAAGAGCTGGGGTGTAGGCCAGAGGTATGGGGTGGTGAGAGGATTCACCAGAGACAGAGTGGGGAGCAGAACAGGCCGATCAGGAGCAGAACACTGCTGAGGGGAGCAGCGGGCGAGGCAGGAGAGGTCTGTTGCGCCATGTGGGAAGCTCCCTGGCTGGGGATTGAACTTGTGCTGCAGTGGCTGCGGATGGCTTCATAGGCTGAGACTTAACCCGCTGCACCACCAGGGAGGCCCGGACCTCACATTTAATGAAGAGAGACCCTGATTGCACTCCACCTCCCACCCCTAAAACTGCTTCTCCTTAAATCTTCCCCAGCTCAGTACATTGTGCCACCTGCAGAGATACTCAAGTTGAAAATCAGGACTCAGTTCTGATGCTTCTCTTTTCACTGTCCCCCACATGCATGCTTTCCTGCCAAGACCACTGTAAAAGGGTCTCCCCAGGATGCTCCCCGGGGCCAGGGGAGGTTTCAGGTTCCTGCCCCACCCTAAGGAAGGGTACAGCTGAGCAGAGAGGAGAGGCCAGAGAAGATTAGGAGAAGGAAGAGAGGAGCTCAAGGAGGAAGCCTGGAGGACGCACAAGGAGCAGAGACATGTGAGGAAGCTGCGTTGCTTTTCAGCCTTGGCTTTGTACCAGGCACTTGGGGACATGGAAGGAGACACGTGAAACAGACTTGGGGGAGAGAGACCCCGGGGGAGCCTGACAATGGCGGCTTTTATCTTGATTTTGATTTTGCTCTTTTCCTTCCAGATTGGTCTGGCCCCTTCTGCCCCTTCCCAAGGGTCCCCACCAGGAGGTGCCTTAGATTTGTGACAGGCTTTCAGGCCTCAGTGGCTCTCTTTTGGGCCAACCCTGTTTGGCTGGACATTTACCCAGAAGGGGATGGATACTTTTGAATGTTTAATTGGAAACTAACTATATTCTTTTTATTGCACACCAATTAAATAAGTTATTTTCTATTGAAGGTCTTACACACTAGATTGTTTTGTCTTGATATGGCAAATGGCAGAACCCATTTGGAGTGTGCAGATTTGGGGGTACCAGGGTACCCTTCACCCTGCCCTGTAACGTTATTCTGCAATAACCATGTATCCACTTCTCCCCCAACTCTTCTACCACATCCCAGGTCCACAGGCTAAGGGCTTTCACCTGGATTTTAGCCCTGCCTCCTGCCCTGTCTTTCCACGTCCCTCTTGCTGCCATGTCATTGTCCACTGTCCACGTCCAGACCCCAAACAGCAGTCCCGTGAGTTTTGAGATCTCACCTTTAAAACACCCCATTACAAATATAAGAATATAAACACCCAACACCACATTGCATCCCAGCTAAAAATCTTCCAATGCTTTGCTACGGCACATTTGAAATCAAACACTCTACTTGGTTTACAAAGCTCGATGGGATCGCCCAATCTCAGCAAGAAAAAGAACGATGTGTTCATTACCTCGGATGATTCTGTAAGTCCTAAGTCCCTTTGCTGGCTTCAGTGGACAGCCTTCCTCACTGGGACAGAAAAATAGGTAGCAGTTGGGTTGTCTGGTAGTTTTCCGAGCGTCAAAGATCATCAAGTTACACGCTTTGTCGCCTGTAACAAAAGGTTTCATAAGCATTATTTTGAAGCAGGACTTTCTAAAGAAGAAGGCCAGCAGGAAGAGCTCCGTTTATTCTGGTGTCCAACACAAACACCTTTGCTCATGGCTTGCCGACCACTGAGTCATTTCCTTTTCCTTCGTGGTGTCGTTAAAGCAATTTCTAAAGACACTGGATTTAACAATCTGAATGAAGGTAATTTTGGCAGAAGCAATTTTTTAGCAGTCCATCTAGATTTTCAGAAATGGACCTTCCATTTGCTAAATGATCTATCAGCATACACACAGGAAAAATGACTTTGCAATCTGCACACACCCCACAACTGAGTGGTCCCGAAAAAGTGGATGCAATCTCTAATGAGTCCAGGCATCTCGGCCACCTCTGAAGCCGTGAGTGTGGCTTTTGAGGGTGCACTCTGTAAACACAGATTCCTACATCACAAGACTCCTTCCACAGGGGAGCTGAGTCGTGGCTGGCCTACAGGCTGGCTGGTCAATGTTCATCAGCAACATCCTCATTTTGGTTCGTTCTTTATATTCCTGCTTTTCTGTAATATTTTCCTTCCTTCCACACTCATCATTCTTAAAATCCACTTTTTCTTTCCATCCTGTTCATTCATCATGCCCTAGAGTAGGCTTTGGCCTCAGTGTGGTGCAGTTTCTCACCTTGGCTTGTGACCTTGAGGGACCTGTATCCCCACCACCCCACCTCTCCATCCCCATATAGAAAGTTTAGGGGCACACAGACTAATAATTGAAAAGGCATGGACTTTCTCTCCATACACACAAACGTAACTATGTGACTATGTGTTAACTGGCTTTATGTAGTAATTGTTTCTCACCATATACCTGTATCAAATAATCTCTTGCACATAAACATATATAAACTTTATGCCAATTGTATCTCAGTATTTTGGGGGGAAACTACATGTTCTGTCAATCATCACACTATTTCTTCAAATCAGGGATCAACCTCTGACAGGGAAATAAGATTTAGCATCACCAGGGGTTCTATTGTGTCTTCCTTCCGCTCCCCAGGTAGCTTTTCTCTGCAGTGTGTTAAATTCTGCAATACTGTGGGGGAGGGGACACCTCGGTAAAGTGGAGGTCCATGAGCCTAGCCCTCTCCCTCAAGTTGTATGCAAAATGTTGTGTCCTTTGTATTTAAGGGCATTTTTCTAGAGTCCATGGCCAAGTGCTTTTTGAATCCTAAATAGGTAAAAGCCCATTGCCTGAGGGAAAAGCCTGAGATCCATTATCTGAGACCCATGATGACCTCTGCTTACAATAAAGGAGGCACAGTAGGGCCTCCCTGTGGCTGGAGGGGTTAAGACTATGGCAGCACTGCTGCAGAATTCACCAGGCTCAGTCCAGAAGCCCTCACTTCAGATGTCCCTCCCAGGCTACTGTCCCTTCTGCTCACTTCTCACTTGGCTACAAATTCATGTGCCCACTGTCTCCAACCTCAAGTTTGATAAGTTGCTGGGACTCCTCCCAGAACTCAGGAAAATGTGTACTTAAAATTCTAGTTCATTCCCGAGGACACAAAGAGGAGCTGTATGAAGAGATACCTGAGAGTTCCAAAGGCTGCTGAACTGATAGCCTTGTCCCTGGGAGCTGACATGTGCTCTGTTCCGACCACACCGTGTACTCTCCAACTTGGAAGCTCCCTGAACCTATTCTTTAAGGGGGTTTTCTGGAGATTTCCTTACTCAGGCAAAAGTGATTAAATCATCTGCCACTGGTGACTAAATGAATCACCTGAAAGCTGCAAGACTGTAATAAGTCTTGTTCTTTCTGGTGACCTGGCCCCAGAAGTTGTCTAGGTATGGTCAAAGGGCTATAAAATAGCCCGGATAATAAAAGATACGGATAATAAAAGAAGCTTAATGTTCAGGAAATTCTAAGGATTTTTGAGGAACTCTGTGCCAGGAACTGGGAAGACTACATATGTATCTCTCCATTTGTATTTAAATTATAACATAAAGACATACTATTACATAAGTATAAACTTATAACTAAGTACCTAAGTTACTCTGTTTAAACTTGTTTATAGTCAAAGGCTTGAAATGTATTCAATCACTTAAATTCTATTTCACTATGTTTAAGTTATTTAAGTACATTTAATCACTTACATTCTTGCATATATTTAAGTAATTTAAACTATATCTCTATTTTGATGAATATAACAACCATTATAAAAAGCAAAGAAAATAAAGATCTGAGAGAAATAATAATAAGGCCAATGAGATCAGTAGGAATCACTAATCCAGCACCCATTAGTTCTTCTATGCCCGTCACTGTTTTATCTCCAGCACCTAGCAAAGCTTTAGTACTCAGTGAATTTGGGGTTTTCTTCACTTTGAGAATTAGGATGAGGTCATAAACATCCCATGAAAGTGGCATCAGTTCACTTCTCAGTTCACAGGTTTGAAATATGCAAAGGCATGGTTCAAACCACAGCCTCAGTTTCCTTCTTCGTCATGCAGATGGACCAGACGGAACAAGTCCTGAGCCCCTCAGAGTTCAAGATGCTACAGAAGCTACAAGGACCTGGGCCACGGGCTTCCTGGTCCCTGGACTCACCTGGCTGCACCAGCTCTTGGAAGGGAGAGAAACAAGGTTTTGTGCTTCTGCTTTAAAGTCAAATACTCATTTTCCAATGGCATGAATTGAGAATTTGACTTTTTGCCTCAATTCCATTCTTCCTTGGTGTTGTCACACTGTTTTCCAATATAAACATTTAAATGTATTTGCAGCTAAGCATTTATGTATGCAATATCCTAGATGCCTGTTAGTTCGAACACTCAATGGTTCTCCAACTTTTTTCTAACCAGACACCTGAAATATATACATATGCATACACACACACACACACACACACACACACACACACACGCACGCACACTCATCAGTAACTCTGACACTGCTTAGGGGAGAGGAAGGCACACTTGTGGAACATTCCCCCAGGATCCTGTTACCCACCTTTTCATGCGACTGAGAATCACTAGCATAAATATTCGGCTCTTCAACCAGCTACGTATATCACAAACACATGGACTAACACTGACCCCGGCACTCTCATTTACCTGATATGTTTGTTGTTGAACAGCAAGTGGTAATGCAGTCTTCTTGAGTTAATGTGTGTATGGGTTCATTGCCTCTGATTCCCTTAGAAAGAGATGCCTGGATGTCAATGACAACATCTTCCAGGCTCTCAGTGGGACACTTCAGGCTGGTGGACAGCGTTAGTGTGAGGAAACAAATAATTACAAATGCGTAAGTCAAGCGCTGTTCTTTCCAGAAGAACATTTTAACTTCCGTTTCGTCTTAGTCTTCAAAAGTCAAACGTCCTCTGGTCTTAGCTTGGAGACAACTGCACAGATGGTGGAAATTCTCTCTAGAACAAAAATAGAAAATCATCAGTGAGTTTTGTTTATCTGAACAAATCAAGGGATGAAAGATTTCATTTCCTTCAAGGCACTGCAAATGGCTCACCATTTATAGAAAGACAGAAATAAACCAGTATTTTAAAATCCACTTGATTTTTAATAGATTTAAGATAACCTCTTATCAAAAAATTGCCAAAGAACTAACTGCTACAAACACACGCATTAATCCATTCTCGAGCCTAAGAAAGAAGTCCACAATCTAGTTGGCCTGCCTCTGAGTTCTAGAATCCTTCCTCTTTTAACCAAGAAGGGAGAAAACACAAAATCTCTAGTCATTGATGAAGTGGTCAGAGATCAGCATTAAAAACTTCTGGTCTGTGCAAGACAGTGTTAAGAGAATGAAAAATCATCCATGGACTGTGAGAAAATACTAGCAAAGCACATAAGTGATAAAGGACTGGTAGAGAAATACACAAAGAATTCTTAAAACTTAAAAGAAAACAACAAACTCTGTTAAAAATGGGCAAAAGATCAGAGCACTTTCTTCACCAAAGATATACAGGCCAAATATACATATAAATTACCCTGTATACATATGAAATATACATATGAAATGGCACTCAATATCACTGTCATAGGGAATTACAAATTAAAACAACTTACTAGAATGGCTTAAATTCCCAAAATTGGCAATCCCAAATCCTGACAAAACCTGAATACCAATGTCCATAGTAATTTTATTCATTCTTGCCCCAAATTGGAATAACCAAGAGGTCTCTCAATAAATGAATGGATAAATAAAATGTGGGTACATCCATACAAAGGAATAGTATTCAGCAACGACTATAATTTTTTAATATTACTGAGCTCATGAGGCACAGAGGCGCCTTACTTGCTTAAGGCTAAGTGAAAGAGGCCAATCTGAAAAGTATGATTCCTACTACTCTGGAAAAGTCAAAAAATCAGTGGTCGCCAGGGGAAGGAGAGGAGGGATGAGCACAGAGCACTGAAACTATTCTGCATGCTACTGTCGTGGTGGACATATGCCACTTGTCCAATTCGACAGACCTGTACACACAAAAAGTGAACCCTAACAGAAACAGACTTCAGTTAGTAAAAAACAACAAACTAGTTTAAAAACCCCAAACACCAGTACATGGTAATAGAGTACAAGTTTAAAATGGTACATTTCATAAATAGTAAAATAAGTAACATGTTTTTCATATATTTATGTTTCTCATACACTCATCTCTCTGCTACCCACTTCACATACATCATATCATTTAATTGGTACAAGAAGTCTGAGATCGTCATATTGTCAGAATCAAAACAGTTGTGTGGTACTTGTGCCTCTTTAATAGCCTATAACCTGTAAAATGTCTTATTACTGCCCTAAGTTTGAAGCAGTGTTCAACGGAAATGAAATTTTGAGATACGTGCAATAAGTAACTTGATAGGAAAATACCTGATTTCTTCACCTGGCAAATTCCACCACTAGAAGAACCACCTCTAGTAGGACTGTGGCTTTTTCTACCTCTTAAAGGAAATGTTACATTTCAGTTAGGGGCTAGTAAAACAATGAATTTTTCCACCCAAGTTCATAGACTCCCCAGGTTAAGATTCCTGGCACTAGTTACTTTTTATGCTGTCACACTTTGCAAATCTTTTTCCTAGCCTTAGAGGAAACAAATCAGAAACAAGAGATAAAAACAGGTCAATATTTTGCTTTGAATGGATTCTGACCGTTTGTCCTCGCAATTCAGAAACCTGAATTATGAAAATATATATATATATATTAAAAATACATAAGTCAGAACTATAGAATAAAAAAAAACCCTGAATTATGAGAGGGGATGGGGGGAGAAGCTGTGTGTGCAGAAAGCAATACGGCTACAGCCTCGGACTTGGAGACAGGTTCGGAGTTCTCATTAAAGACACTCAACAATCATTAGGTAAATTAATTTTTCTAATCCATTACTATTTAGGCCTTAAAAATCCAAAGTCAAGTTGCATCCTGTTCAAAGAGAGGAAAATGATAAAGGTGGGACGCAGAGAAAACACCTGAGCTGAAATGCCTACTTACAGTGTTCCTGAAATGTACAGTACTTGTACATAATTATCTGAAATGTTGGAAATCATTTTACTCAGAGTATAATTTAACCTAATTTATGAAAATGTTTATAATCACACACACACACACACACACACCCTACACACTGTTAGACACTCAGCAGGTTCAACATAAACACAGGAGACAAATTATACAAGAAAAAATGGGGAAATGTCCCAGATGTCGCTCACGAAACTATTCTGCCTGTTTCGATGACGACGCGGAGCCGGTGGCATCTGTGACAGGTGCAACTGAGCTCGCCCAGAGACCCCCTCTGGGGCACGCGGCGCCGCAAAGATCCTCGTGTCCGATCCTTCGGGCGCTCAGGGACGGGTGGGGAGCCTCCTCGCTTTGGGGGAGCAGGGAGCTGCTCTTCGCAGGCGGCGGCGCTGCCCGCGTAGGGTCTGGAGCGGAGGGCGGGGACACCTTTACCTGGCCGCGACAGGAGCCGGGTGGCGCTGCGACGCCAGACCTACGCCGGCGCGCTCGCGGGGCGGGACGGCCAGTCCGCGCCGGGGTCCCGGAGGAAGGGTGGGGATGCTCCGCCGCTCCCGCCCGGTTCGCCGGGGGTTGAGTTTCGCAAGTTCCTGCTTTCGTCACGGCGGCTGAAAGTTTGCCTGGGGAGAAGGGTGGGTGGGCACTTTCCTGCCCTGCAACCCGGAGCTGCTTCCCAGCAACTTCGAGCGAGCGCTGAGAGCGAAGCTTCCAGCACTGGCGAGAGCCGCGAGCCCCTCCCCACGGCGGCTCCGGGCGCTGGGCGGCAGCTCCCCGCTCCCCCACCAGCGCGCGCGAGGTGGGCGCTGCTGCGAGGGGGCGTGGGCACGACCCTCCTGGCTGCACGAGGGCCTGCAGCTGCGCGGGCTCGTTCACCCGCGATCAGAGAAGTCGCAACACACCGGGTGCAAATCGAGCAATGCTAAGATGTATATGATGACGTGTGGGCCGCCAATCCCCCGGGGCCTATTTCCGCTTCCCAGAGGCAACCACAAAGCAGTTTGGATGTTCAAGTGTACAGTGCATGCGATCTGGGGTATAGTCACGAGAACCCCCTTGCAATTATTTAAGGTATGACGAGTGGGTTGGCAGCTCTCCAGTTAAATACTACACGCAAGTCAGTTGCAGGGACGACATCTGGGTGCTGCAGGATTTACTGTTCGTAGGTAGGGGTGATAACGAAGACAAGTAGTGTCTGTTAGAGGTAGGAAAATGGCGCTCCTAACATTTAGCAAGTGTTGGCATGTAATGGGTTCTCAGCAAATGTTTAACTAAATGTATTTGTTGATACAATGAATGGCAAAGGAGTACACAGAGCAGAGGTGGTGGAAGTATGTTGCTAAATCAAGCTTGCTCCACCCCAACTCCAATTATACAAAAACAAATACAAGGTTACTAGACGAACCACTGCCCCTGAACTTGTCCAGTTCTGCCCTTTGACATAGTTGCACCTGGATCGGTGGGAAAGAGCTTTCAAATTCAAAGCCCTTTGGAACCGTAGATTATTCTAAACCCGGCGCAGTCAGCAACTGCATACGGTATTTTAGTCAAATGCTACAGGAAGCTTAAGTGGACAGAGAAGGACTGAGAACAATGGTCTATTGTGTGAAACTAACTCAACTAGTTTTATCCAGAGGATTACCTCCTCTTGAGTTAAGATAATATTTCCAAAACTTGGTTTTAAAGCGTTAGTTACCAAAGAAAAGGAAGCCCCTTTTTCCATTAGAAAAAAATCACAAAATTAGTCATTTTCTTGATGTAACTAGAGACTGATGTGCCTGTACATTTTATTTCTGTGAACGATATGCTTGAAGACCCAGGGTAGAGTGGGGGCACACTCTTTGAATCCCCTGAATGAGGGAGTCCATGCACACATAATGGTTTTGTGTTGGCTGTTACTCTCTAACTTCTAACTTTACTAGACCTTTGCCTCACTTAGAAACTTCAGATTCAGTGTCTCAATACAATGAGCTGGTTATCACTGCCATGATATATATAAATATATGTGTGTGTGTGTGTGTGTGTGTATATATATGTATATGTATATACCACCACCACCAAGCATGACTGAGCAATTACATATACTTAATCATATATACACATACATACATACATATAAAACACCATTTTAACTATTATTAATTTAAAAACCTAAGCTCAGGAAATTGCATTGTTCTTATATATGATTTGACTATACAATGGAGAAGTGAAAATTTCTTCGTTTTGAGGGCTTAGGTAAGAACTGTCAATATACCAGTTCTAATAAAAATGGCACGTTAGAATATCTAATAAAGTTAAGTAAGTGGAATCAGAACAAATTAAGGTGTTGAAAATCACAGGAGTCTGTCTTGGAGACCACGGCGGTCTCCTTTACTAGTCTTCTGTGTAGCTTCCGTGCAATCATAACAATTTCATCAAGATCAATCCTATAGCACAACTCCTGGTCATTTTCACAGCTTCCCTGTAAAGTCCCAAATCAGAAGGATGGCTATCTTCTTTACGCTGGACACAGGGTGCACACATAATGATTTTTTTGTTGACTGTTACTCTCTAGCTTCAGCCATGATTCCAGAGTCCCATCAACTCAACTGTCTTTTCCTTTGCCATCTGAAAAAATAAACATCTTTCCAGTGAGATGAGTCTTTTCCAGCCTCCTTACAAAACAGACCCATGGGTCAGTGACTGAGCTCCAATGCTGGATGATGTGCCATCTGGCAACTTGGTAACGTCCACCACAATGACCACGCAACACTAGTGCAAACAGTCTTGAAGTGATAATGCCATTTTTTCAGTTATAACAGTGAACAGAGGACACTGATGAAAATAATGACTAAAAAACACTTCTTTACTGACAGGAATTAAGTATTTAAATTAGAAATCAAATTCATCGCCTGAAGAGATTCTTGATGCTCCTCTGCTATTTAGAATCCTATTAATGTGGGGGGCAGATTTTTTAAAGTATTTTATTTAGAAAGCATGTATTAAACCCCTACAGGGGAAGTTAAAGACCAGGAAGAAAGAGCATCTACCTTCAAGAAGCTTATAGTTCAGTAGGGGAGACAGACAAGTAAATTGGTGATTGTGTAAAGACTGAATGTTATAAAACAAGATGCTAACTAAGGAAGCCCAGAGAGAGACATCTAATTAGGACTCCGGGAAAGACGTAAGTTCACTTTTTAAAAGAAAGACTGTCCTTTTAGGGCAGTTTTAGGTTCACAGCAAACCTGAAAAGAAGGTACAGAAATTTCCTTTATGCATCAATACCCTTCACCAGAGAGGCACGTCTATTACAATTGATGAAGCTACAGTGATACATCGTAATTATTTACAGTCCATCCTTACAACCTTACAATCACGGTTAGTATTATACAGTCTCTGAGCCACACACACACACACACACACACACACACACACACACACACACACACACTGGTGCTATCCATTGTTTCAGGTATCCTTTGGGAATCTTGGTAAATATCCTCAATGGATAAGGGGCAACTATTGTAATATGCATGTAAGTTTCCTCCTTATCTCATTCTGACTTGGTGGCTCATTTCTTTTTAGAACAGAATAATATTCCGTGGTTTGGATATACCAGTTTGTTTATCCACTCACCTACTGAAGGGCATTTTGGTTGCTTCCAAGTTTTTTTTTTTTTTTTTTTAATACACTGCTGAGGGGAGGAGCTGGCGCCTCCGAGCCATGTGGGAATCTCCCCGACTGGGCATCGAACTCAGGTCGCCTCTGCCGACAGCTCCACAGTGCAGCACCCAACCACTGCGCCACTGGGGAGGCCTGGTTGCTTCCAAGTTTTGACAATTATGAATAAAGCTTCTATAAACATCTGCGTGCAGGATTTTGTGTGGTTATAAATTTTCACCATACATTAAATCTTGAAGATAAGTTCAGTTAGCTAGATGGGGAGGAAAAGTTTGAATATTCCAGGCAAAGAATACAGCTTGACTATTCAGAGAATTTCATCGTGAACAGTACAAAGTTTGCCTGTGTATATAATGGAATAGAGAGAGGCTGGGGTCACAGCAAAAAGGCTATAATATACTAATGTTTAAACTTTATCCTGAAACCATGGGGCATTACTGAAGATTTATTTAGATGACACATTTAGACACATTTAGATAATAAATATTCTAGAAAATTCTCTCTGCCAACCACATGGAGGATGGTGTTAATTTTAAAATTCAGGAGGCTATTAAAAAGGCAAAGTAATTTTGCTTGGGACCAAAGAATTGCAATTTGGGGCACACAGATGTAAATAGAAACATAAAACATGCCCCAGGGAGGGATAAAAGTTGGGGAGTTCATGGGAGGAAAAAAGGAAATAAGTGACTTTTAAAAAGGAATTATTAGGGGTAAGCTTAAACTATTCTTTGCTATATATAGTTATCTATTCTTTATATGGTTATCGATTCTATCCTCTGGCAAAAATTCAACATCATCATACCTTTTTATTTTGGAGGTAATGTTGGTTTACATCATTGTTTGTATTTTGGGAGTCTAAGACCACTCCATCATCAGGTCTTACATCAGGATTTCTCAGACAGATGTTAATGACATAATTACCATTTGACCTACTGCAAAGAGCTAGCCCAGTTTCAAGAAGCAGCAATGTGGTTTTCTGTGACCCCATCTTAAAATGACATTTGTCTTTTTTTCACCATGGAATTGAAGGAGTGAGGCCAGAAGCCTTTCATTTTCCAAGCAATGGAAGAAATGAGAAGACCTGAAAAAAGAAGAGGCATCTTGCGACATAGTGACTGGCTGCATGTGGTGGAAGGGTAACCAGATTCTGGTTTTGGAGACAGGATGATGGGATGCCAGGCACTATGAGGACATGAGAGGAAGAGCTGCCTGGAATGGATAGAGGCACAAAGCCTTTAGAAAACTTTCATCCTGGGTCTATCATTTATTGGCTGTGAGATCAAGAATAAACCTTTCACCTCCACGTAAAATTAGGAAAATTTTGTAGGGAGGTCATACAGGGTCAATAAAATCAAAGTATTTCATAAACTAAACAAAGGCTGCTCAATTCTCAGGCCACATAAGTGGCTGTTTATGTGAAAGTGATTTTTAGGGTGGTAAAAGGCATCAACCTCAAATGTCTCCCAGCTAAGCCCTA
Source organism: Scalopus aquaticus (assembly GCA_004024925.1). Lineage (NCBI taxonomy): Eukaryota > Metazoa > Chordata > Mammalia > Eulipotyphla > Talpidae > Scalopus > Scalopus aquaticus. Next base: position 58,579 of record PVIJ01007035.1, on the reverse strand, counting down.
TCAGCAGATCCCCCGTATTATAAATGCCCAATTAACTTTCTTGCTTACAGACTGTGAGCTTCCTAAGGATACAGTCCGGGCCTCCCCATATCTTTTGAACAGGTGGGTCAGCATTTCTTGGTTAATTTTTCTCTCATTTCCAGCCATTCTTCACGATGTAGTAGTTTTTGTATGGTCTTCTGCTGCCACACGCCCTGGTTTGGGACGGAAACAGGAGCTTTGTATGCAGACAGAGGTGGATTCGAATCCTAGGTCTAGGTAGCACCTCTTCCCATTGTAAAATAGTAGTTAAGATTTCATAACATAAACAAACATCGTATCATTAGGTTGTACACCTGAAACTAATATATTGTTATATGTGAGTTATCTCAAATAAAAAAAAAACACTTCACACGAGCAACAGAAACCCCTACTTTATAAATTTCTAAGGATACGAATATAGTGATCAACACGTATTATGATTAACACGTGCGTGATACTTAAAGTGACGCATCGTTGCAATCCGGAAGACTGCACGCTTATCCTTTGCGGCGATTCTGGCTTTGGGCAACGCTGTCCCTTTAAGGCCGCGTCGCCCGGGTCCCAGTCGCTCCGCCCTTCCTCGGGCTGTGGGCGGGGCAGTGGGGGGTGCTGTCCCTAACCCGGAACTGACGGACGCGCGCCGCCGGCATAGGTAATTCACGTCCCGGAAGGAGCGAGCTTGCGGCGCATGAGCAAGTGAGTGCGAGCGGCGCCGCCCGCTGGCTGCCGGCGCGGCTCAAACCCGGCGTTCCCCGCCTCCTCTCTTGGGGCTCCCGCAAGAAAGGCGCCCGGGTTGCGTGCAGCAGAGCCGGCGCCTCTTTGCGCGTGTGTTTCCCAAATAGGGCCTCCCCACGCCCTGCCTCCCTCGCCCGTGGGCTGGCGCGCCACCCCCAAACTTCGGCTCCGCAGCCGCACCCCGTTCTATGTAGCTCCCCCTTGCAGATCCCCGGGCCCGGCCCTGTCGCCCGCCGCCAAAGCGGTGACCGCCCGTCCCGCCTTCCTCCGCTGCCACCGCTGCCGGCACCATGGGTAGTGAGCAGAGCTCGGAGGCCGAGAGCCGACCCAACGATCTGAACTCCTCAGGTCGGTGTTCTAACCTCCACCTTCCTCCACCCGGCCCTGTCTGCTTGCGGAGGGAGCGGGCTGCCTCCCAGCCTGGCTGGGTCTGGGACCGGGGGTCCGGGACGCACAAGCCCTCATCGTGCTCTTTTCTTTTAAAAAGACCCACCACCAACGCCCCCCTTGGCATCTGTCCTACCCTTGATTTCTGTGATGGAAGTCAGCGCCGGTGACTGCAAACTAAGCCTGCGTGGGCGCCCCTGCCCATTATTTTCAAAACAGCTGCAGCCTACTTTATAAAAGACGAGCTGTTTCAATTTTGGCCTTAGTGTTCGTAACAGCCATAGTGAGACTTAGTACACCGTGGATGGCTCACGGCAGGACCTCTAAAAACAGGTTCCTCCTTTAAAAGCGGGTCTTATCAGAAGGGATATGTGACAAGAGAGCATTCTCTTTGAACCCTTAGGTGCAAACATCTCCACTTTCCCCTGAAGAGGTAGCCAGGACTGCAATTCTGATATTTTACTCTATCCTCCCTGGGCATATTTTAAAGATTTCTCTGTGCTTGCAGTGGGAATGGTGAGGATTATTTTGCCCAGAACATAGTGACGGTTTAATAAATGAAAACAACAGCATGGAGAATAATTTTCACCTTTTTTTTGTTACCCCCAAACTCTAGGTCTGCTGGCACTACCCTGGATAAACTCTGGGGTTGCTAACCCACATGATTAAGTCAGGAACTGGAAAAGAGCCTTGGTCAGAGAACTTCTGTTTTACTCGTGGGCCTGGAATGCAGCAGTGTAGACAAGGACAGATCTAGGGGTGTTCCACTCTTAGTGTGTCTCGAATTCAAGACTAGTTCAAACCTGCATTCTGGGGGCTAGGTTGGGAGAACTTTTAATGGCGAGGAGCATCTGCTTGCTTTGCTAGATTCTCTCCTTGGAAGGCCCAGGATGTGTTTATAACGAATAAAGTAATAATTGTTAACACTTTCTTGCCTCTGTGTCAAGCCAGAAGCATATTTTGGGGAAGGAAGTGTGGCATCTTTGTAATATACTTGCTCACCTAGTAACCCACAGCAAGGGCTCCAACTGGTACTATAGCATGCTAAGAATTGTATCCAACAGTGTGGTTCAGAATTTGCCTATTCCGCTATGTCAAAGGGAATGCATTTACATTTAGCTCACACTCTAGCCCCATTTCATAGACCAGTTGACAGAGGCTAGCCAGAACCTATTGTGAAGTCTGTTTACCTCTGAGGTCTAGAAAAGGAGGAATCAATTTGTAGCAGGCCAGAGCTCTGGCTTGGAATTTGTAAAATATTACATAAATTACCAAAGTAGGTGAAGAGGCATTTCTTGAAGAGCAAAAAAGTAGCAGAGATTCTAAAAGAGTGAGTTCCAAGCCACAGGAGACTCTAGCTCCAGGAGTTCTGTGGCATCTCTGGGTCAGCCTTGGGGTCATGACTAGGATGAACCTGCAAATACTATCTTTTAGAGGGTGAAATGTTTAAAGGATTCGCTCTTCCAACCAGGAAGCTCTCTGGGAGAAGAGGACCCACACGTGTGGGAGTCTTTGATGGTTTGCAGCGCTTCTCTCCAAATGGATTCTGTTCTCCCAAAGAACCTGAAATTGACCTGCCTTTTTAGCAATCCCAGTTTCTGAATTTTGTCTGGACCTACAAGGGACTTTCTGGTTATTTTTGCCTTTCTTGTACTAATGCCTGTAACTTTAAGGGTGAGGAGGCTGGCACCTCAGGAATACACCTATCATCTAGGGTTGAGACCCAGGTTTCCCCTTCATGAGTCAACATCCTGGCATGCTGTGATGGGCTGACTAGGCTGCTTTCCAGTCCCAATTCACAGAAATGGGTCATGTATACCAACCACCCATAGACCTACAATTCCTTTCCTAGCTCTATTTCTAGCTCTGTTGACCTTGGGTGAGTCACAGCCAAATTTTGTACCTTCATTTCCTTCTTGGTAAAAGAGAGACAAATGTCAAAAAGATCAAAGAATTAAAGAAAAAGGCAATTTATCTAGACCTCTGCGTGCTGAAGAGTCAACTATTTTTTAATTACAAAAGCAGTTTCATACATGTTATGTTACAGGTTCCTATAATATGTGAAGTTTTTTTTTTTAACATAGAAAATAAAAGTTGCCCATAAATTCATCACACCATTGCAGGATAACGACAATTAGTATTTTTGCATAAAAATATTCTTAGTGACCACACCGAAAATAGCCCTGATGAGGCAGATGTGGCTGACATGCAACTGAGCTTCGTAACTTACTTGCAGTGACCCCGTCTCCAGCTAAGCACAGAGCCAAGATGGATGACATTGTGGTCGTGGCGCAGGGCTCGCAGGCTTCACGCAACGTCAGCAACGATCCTGACGTCATCAAGCTGCAAGAGATTCCAACCTTCCAGCCGCTTTTGAAAGGTAAGGGATTGCTCTCTGCCTCCTTTAGGTCTGAACTTAAATGGCATCTTCTCGGTGAAGCCTTCCTGGACCGCCCTATTTAGGATTGCAACCCTTTTTCTGTCTGTTTTTCTCTGTAGCACTTAATGAACATTGATTGACCTGTTGCCTAGTTTACTTGTTTTCTGTCTGTGTTTCTTCAGCATGGCAGAACTTTCTGCTTTTGTGCACTGTTGAGTTCTCAGCACTTGGAAGACAGCCCTGTATAAAGTAGGTACTGAGTGACTGATGTCAGAGTTGGCCCTTACCTGGTATGTTTCCTTGATATATCACTTCCAATCTTTGATCTAGGCTATGGGTTCACTAGTTCAGATCTATAGAGAAAATCCCTATGATTGCTCTTATATATAATTAATCCTGGCAAATGTTTTATATGAGAGAGTGTGTGTATGAGGGGAAAGAGTGTATATAAACCATCAGCGCTCCTGCTTAGTGTATGTTGAGGTAGGTACCTTTTAATGTGAAGTACATTCCTTTTTTTTAAAAGGTTTATTTTTATTTATTTATGCATACAAGAACTGGAGTGTAGGCTAGAGGTGTGGGGGTGATAGGAATCTCCAGAGACAGAGCCGGAAGCAGAACAGGCGGATCGACTGAAATACACTGCTTGGGGGAGCAGTGGGTGAGACAAGAGGTCTGCTGTACCCTGGCCGGGATCGAACTCGTGCTGCAGTGGCTGGCGATGGCTTGATAGCACTGAGACTTTTAACCACTGTGCCATCAGGGAGGCCCCATGAAGTATATTCATTAATATTTTGAAATCTTCTGTTTTTACTAATTTTATATTAATATTTTATTATTTTCACATTTAGGTAGTGCCGATGACTTTCTGTTAATTGAATGGGGTTTCTGCTGCTGTCAGAATCTGTCTCTCCTCCTTTCTCTCTTAAAAATTAGGAAATAAAATGAACATAGGCCCAGGCTTACTTAACCTGGTACAGTATAATCTAAACATCTTAGATCTACATAGCTAAACACACACACACACACACACATAGTCATCTCTCTAATTCTTACATCATTAAACATGCTTGAATGGTTTGTTCAATGTCAGACGGCTGGCAGATGGAGGCTGAACTTGAACCTCATCACCGATGTCAAACCCTATACTGGCTACACTCTCCCACAGTGTACTTAAAAAACAAAAACAAGAACAAATGGTAATTTATAGATGATCTATATATCATTTCATTCTTCCCAGCTATTCACTTGCTATCCAGATGAGGAAATCAAAACTTGCAGTCTTTTCTCACAGGCCTCAGTGTTTGACTTTGGTAAACTCTTCTAATGCTTACATAAAAAAACACAATGCATCCTGTTACCATCTTGTTCTTTCATTATTTTGAGAAATACCATGATTTTTCACAGAAACCAGCATTAAGGGAATTTCCAACTCCACATACCCTTGCACAATCAGATTAAGGCCCAGCCTTCATCTTGAGAAACTCAGAGGTGAACACTTGCATTTTGTACTCCATCTGGAGTTGGAGTTGCGTGTGCCACCCACAGTTGCAGGATTTTTTGCCTCTACTTCCTGTTAATTATGTCCTTTCTCTGCCTGAAGTCGGCTAGTCTGAGGCAAGACCTTATGTGACCAACTTTTGTCCGGTCTAGGGAAATACTAAAAACAAAACCAACAAAAGAATCCCCTTTTCCACCATTCACAGGACTTTGAGATGCATCTAACTCCTTTCCTGGGTGAGTGTTTCTTTAATAGGCATTTGAAACACTATTTAATGATAATAAATTGATAGTAGGGGAAAGAAGCCCCTAGGAGAAAGCTTGGTGCTAAGGGGAGTAAGCCTCCGATTAAAATCGTCCTTGGGAACCCACAGTGAATTATGAATATGGGGCCCTTCATGCACCGCAGCTGGCCTTGGTTGCTTTGCTGCCTGGGCTTTAACTAGGACTTGGCCATCAACCGAGTATGTTGCCCGGCTTTGTTTTTCTCACCTCCTTGAATTTGGCTGTTGATGAGAAGACCGTTGATGAGAACATTGAGCAGAGGTGTGGGAGGGAGGAAAGCTGCTTGAGGAGCAGGTTGCATTTTAGAGGTAATTTGGGAGGTGACTCAGGAAGGTGGAGAAGTCGAGTGATAAGAGTGGCAGGAAAATAGAGGTGGCAACCTGTGGCAGTGGCCAGATGCAAAGAACAAGTCAGTAAGCAAGTAAGTCGATGCTCTTTCACATGTGAGGAAGGAACATGGTGGACAGTGATCCAAGAGGGTAGGCAAAGGGGACAAGCATGTGGAAATAATAAGCGTAACAGGGTAATTATTTAATAACATAACAATAGTAGCTAATCCCCCAATATCTCTTATTCTTTCCATTTTATTGATGAACGCACTGGGACTCAAAGTCTGAATGCATTGCCGAAAGTCACGTGGCTGTAAGTCATAGCCCGCTGAAGATGGCATCACTAGAATGATGAGTTATTTTTTTTCTTTTTAAAGATTTATTTATTTATTCACACAAGAACTGGGGTGTAGGCCAGGGGTGTGGGGTGCTGAGGGGATTCACCAGAGATAGGGTGGGGAGCAGAACAGGCAGATTGACTGAAGTGCACTGCTGAGGGGAGCAGCGGGCGAGGCAGGAGAGGCCTGCTGTGCCATGTGGGAATCTCCCTGGCCGGGTATCGAACTCATGCTGCAGTGGCTGGAGATAACTTCATAGTGCTGAGACTTAGCCCGTTGCGCCACCAGAGAGGTCCAGAATGTTGAGATATTTAAACTATCCTGTGCACAGTGAGATTTAATTTCCAATTTTAGCAAAGAACATTATAAAAATCACTGGGCTGTACTAGGAAATGGGGTGATGGGCGTGACTCATTGGGATTATTAGGTGCAGGATTTGTTGCCTGGCCTCCTGCCCTGACATTGTTTCTGCCTGGTAATTTGAAGTCCTGCCTTTTGCCTCCTGGGCTGCCTTGAGGGCGCCTCATCACTTGGCGCCTTTATACTCTAATCTCTCTTCTCCCCCTCTCCTGCTTTCAAGATGAGACTATTTCTCAAAGTGGTAAAAGGACCACACAGTAAAAACTGTACCCCCCAGGTCTGATTTCAGAAAGCTTTTATTCGAGTTAATGACAGTTTATTCTTTCAAAACAATATATTCAAATATGACACAGAGCTCCCTATTGTTCCGTAATGTCATATGATGTAAGGCCAGTGCTGGTGGGTGGTCTGCAGAGGCAGTGGCTGGGCGAGTTCGGGGCTATTTCTAAGACTGAGGTAATGTTTGCATTCTAATAAGCAAGCAGTTTCTTTCTTTGGTCTTAACTCTTTGGGATAAATATACCAGAGGATAATTTATTCTGCCTACTAAAGTCAAATTTCTGGTCCTCCTTTTTTTAAGTCAAAAGAATTTGTTTTTCATAACAACAGTCGCTGATTTAGGAGTTTATTTTGCAATGTAAAGCATTTAATAGAAAATGCAAAACTAAACAGTGAGAAAGTAGCAGTAAATAGCTTTGACAGAACCCAAAAGCAAAATTAGACCCCCAGGGGTTAAACAAGGCCTTCAAGTTTCTTACTTGCAATGTGCCACTCATGGTTTTAAATGAATCCTGCTATTCTAGGTCATTCTACAGAAATGAAACCTTCACAAGAGAAATGTAATACTGATTTTCTTAATATATAAAAGTAATTATTCACTCCTGGTTATGAATACACACACACACAGACGTTCATGCACATATGACATTCTTTGCAGCTGACCTATCATTTTTGTTACTGACCTTGGATACAACATAAGATTGTCTTGCTGTCTAAGGAAGGGACTGTCCTTGTTACCAACAGTGAATGTCAAGTATATACAGGGTAGATGCTTAAGTGACACAAAACAGCTCTGTTGAAAGTTCTGCGTTTGGTTGTTAAGAACATGATGTATGTGAAGTAGATTTTGACACTAAGAGCCTGGGTTTTTGTTGATGGGGCAAAATCTCAGAACAGCCGTGAAGCTTCTCAGATCACTTGGAACACGAGATTCAGTGGTTGAGCTTGACGCTGGAAAAGAGTGAATCCATGGAGAGAGGAGGAGAACATGAGGGGGCTGGATGTCAAGCGAGCTGTTTGTCCACATCGTCCTTACCCAGCCCTCTATTAACCAGACAGATGAAGGTGGCAAGTCCTTGCATTTGTCAGACACCTGTCCCTGCCAGCTGTCAGATCTTCTCATTGGAAATCAAGTGTGCAGTGTCAAAGGAGGAGACAGGGACTAGGTCTCTATCAGAGCCACTGAGACTTAAAGGTGACCCCTAGACCCAGGTGTATCTGCCCCCAAACACCATATTTGAAAAGTTGGTTATCTTGTAGATTTATTTGTATGTGTAACAGCTCTTTGGTTAACCTTTAACATGTCTGTTAACCTTGTTAACCCCATTACCTTTACCCAGAGGAGCAAGAAGCATCAGGCCAGTGGTCATTTTAAACCCATTGAGAAGTGAAGTCTCCTTGGAAGACCAAGCTCACTTTTGTCCCCCCTCCAGGAAGTTTCCGTGCCTGCAGCCATCCTCTTTTCTTTCTGTTAAATCTCAGAGGCGTGTAGGCTTTTCCAACACTTAGTGCCTCTCCATTTCCCTTTTTCTCCATTTGCTGGGACTTTGCTTCTGACTTTTCTTGTCTCTAGCACTGGGCTCATGGGACCTCTTTCTTCTTGTTCAGATATACAGATCTTCCAGCTTCTAAATAGAAAAGACAAAAACAGGACCTCCCTGGTGGCACAAGGGGTTAAGTGGCAGCCTATGAAGCTATGGGCAGCCACTGCAGCATGAGTTCAATCCCCGGCCAGGGAGATTCCCACATGGTGCAGCAGACCTCTCCTGTCTCTCCTACTGCTCCCCTTAGCAGTGTATTTCGGTAGATCTGCCTGTTCTGCTCCCTGCTCTGTCTCTCGTGAATCCTCTCACCACCCCACACCTCTGGCCTACACTCCAACTCTTGAATGCATAAATAAATAAATCTTTAAAAAAAAAAGACAAAAACACTTTCTTTTGACTTCATTACCCCTCCCGGCGACCACACTTTCTCTCTTCTTATCTCTGATGCCAAACTTACTCGTCTTGTGTCCACTGCATGCTGTCTGCAGCCTTCCTGCCTCTTCCACGCCCAGGGTTCTGTGTCAGGCTGTCATGTGTATCATTTAATGGACATTTGCCTCTTGAGGGGTGGGAACTAGCGGTCTCTTTTCATGCCTAAAGTTTTCCTTAGTCTGCACCCTCTTCCTCTTTTGCATTTTGACATTGGTTTCCGACTCACTTATTAAACTTCCCTTCCTTTGACTGACTTCATGACCAACTCCCATCCATGGTGTTCTGGTTTTTCTTTCTCACTCACTAGCCTCTCTTCTGTGCGCACCATTTACCTAGTGCTCAGCTGGAGAACTGAGTTTCTAAGAGCTTTAAGTACTTAGACATAGACAGGTAGTTGATTTTAAGTCCACATCTTCAGCTTCAACATCGAATCCACTTCTCTATGAAGTCATCAACTCAACCAAGTATGGTGACATTAAATTCAGCCTGCTCCATCCTATAGGTGCATTTATTTATTCAACAAATAATTATGTATAGTTATTACAAAATAATGACAGCGACACTCATTTATTTTGATTAGATGAATAAGGCATTCACAAACATCTGAAAAGACAGTTCTCAGTTGTTGAGTATGGTGTTTTAGGTCAAGGCGTGGTTGATGTTGTATTGCAAATCTTGTATATATTGTTTAATATATCACTTTGAAAGAGAGGTGTTAAAATCTCCAGATATAATTATGAATTTGCCTGTTCTTTTTATTCTGATTTTAGAAGTCTGTATTAGATGTGTTGTACACATTAATAATTATTATATTGACCCTTTTACTGTTATGAACTATTCTCATCTATGGTATTACCTCCTATCTTAAGTCTGTTTTATTTGATATTAATGTAGTCACTCTGGCTTTCTTACACTTACTGTTTACATAGTATATCTTTTTCCTTTCTTTATGCATTTATTATGTATTTATTTGTCCATTCTGTTTGTGTCTTTATATTTGAAGTGCATCTCTTGCAGACAGCACATGATTGGGTCTTGCTTTTTGTGTCTACACTGACAGCCTGCCATTTATCAGTAACTGAAATATAAATAGATGTGGTTAGATTTTGGTCTACCATTTTGCTCTTCATTTTCTACATGTGCAGTCTGCTTTTGGTTCCTCTTAGACTCATTTCTGGACTTTTAAAAACAATTGAATATTCTTTGTATTCCTTTTAAATTCCTGTATTAGCCTTTTCAGTTGAATTCCTTTGCATTTTTTTTTTAATCCTTGTTCTTAGGGTTTACAGTATACATCCTTAACTTAACACAGTTCCCATAGAGTTAACATTGTATCATTTTACATACAATGCAAGAATCTTTTTTTGCTGGAAGGTTCCATTCACCCTCACTTCATGCATTGCAGTAGTATATAGTGCATCTCCATATGTTAGCGATCCTATGATGGTTTATATCTTTCAAAGAAATTAAGAGTAAAAATAACTATATAGAAAACGCTGTATTTACTCACATATATACAATTTCTGGAACTCTTAATTACTTCCTATAGGTTCAAGTTTTCATTTCATTTATTTACTTTTTCATTCATTGCTCATTTGATGTCATTCATTTTTAGTCTGAAGAACTTCTTAAAGCATTTCCTAAGTGCGGGACAGCTGAAAACAAATTGTTTATTTGAGAGTCATTGTCCAGTTTCATTATAATTATTTTTTCTCTTTTATGGTAATTACTAAGTTTCTGAGATGTTGTGAGACTCTGTGGAATCTGATTTTTCAGCATACTTTCACATTTGGTGTTTCTTGCTTGAATTCACTCTACAATGATAGTCGCCAAAAATAGGCATCATCTAACTTTATCAGAACCTACATTTATTGCTATGCATTTTACTGTGAGCAAGACCTTTTTCTTCTTCCATTTATTCATTTATTGAAGTCAGTGTGAAACACTACATTTCTATTTTATTGATGAGTTATAATATTTTGCAATCATTATTTATTTTCAATCTCTGTTTTGAATTTGTCCAGTCACAGTTACTGCCAGTCTAGCTTCCTCTGTCTTTTCGGCATGTTCTTATTAAGATTAATAATTACCAGCTAGAAGAGAAGGGAAAAATGGTGAACACCACTGAGAAGCATTAACAGTTATATAAATTAAAGAAACATTAAAATATTCTTTAATGCTAATGAAAACTATAGTTGTTCTCACATCTTGCCATTGTTTCATAAGATGGCCTCTAATGTCATTTCATTTACAACAGCTTTTAATAAGACTTTTGCCACTAGATGTCACTAAACTAAAACAGTTTGTAAGCTAGTTGACACTACTGCAACCTGTGGTAATATTTTCAAAGGCCTTGCGTTAACTAAGTTTACTCTGTAGCATCTGAATTTCTCATAAAACCAGGTCACAGCTTGCTTTGGGCACAAACTGCTTGGAAAATTTACATGTCGTGTGATACATTCATAATTTACAGTTATTTCAGGGTTATCAGGAAAGAAAAGGAAAAAAATATATTGCCTCACCAAACTGTTCACTTTTAGCAACCTTGATTTTTTTTTTGAGAGAAAACAGTTTTCAATCTGTCACAGAAGTAATGAAATGTTTATTATACCAAACATTTCTCAAGAGTGGAGACTGTGTCTTAATCCTCTCTAATTTCTTAGGATCCAGCACTTGGCACTTGACAGGTGTTCTGTAGATGTTATTGAACATTTGGATAATATACTAGATGTCATGGGGCAAAAAAGAAAGGGCACAAATTCTCCTCTCAAGAAGTCTCATGTGGGAGACAGTCTATACATTACATATGCCCAGCTCAGGGTGGTGTGCGTGGGCCAAATGGGTACAGCAGTCTTTAAATTCTGTAGACTTTGAGGGAGTCAGTAACCGTTAGGAGTAAGGGGAAATGATTAGAGAGGATGTCCTCAAGAAAGGGCATTTAGAGATGAAAAAAGAAAGCAGGTGTAAATGAAAAAAGCCATGAACCAAGTTTCAGGGATAGGAAAATGTGGACAGTGAAGATTCAGAAAAGTAAGAACTCAAGGACCCTGAATTTAAGACTTATATTTGGACTTACTATTATTTGGGGGAAGAGGGAGGGAACATCAAAGGATGCTGGGGTGGGAAAATGTGTAGGCAATGCTTATAATTTATAAAGCTCTAACACTTGAAGAAGGGCGATTTAAAGATGGGTTTCCTTTGATTTTAAATGCTTCTGTTCTAAAGTCTGTTAAAAGTACTTCTCAAACCAACCTAAGTGCCCTTCAGCAGACAAATGGATAAACAAATTGTGGGATATATATACTCCACAGAATGCTATACAGCCTTTTCAGTGAAAAAGATGATGTATCACTTCTGTGACAAATTGGATGGACCTCAGGGTGACCAAGTGAAAGAAGTCAAAAGTGAAAGAGAGATAGCAGATGTCTCATTCATCTGTGGAATATAAATAACCAGAAGGTATACACAGGAAGAATACAGTGAAAACATATAAGGGGGATGGGAGAGGGAGATGGAATATTGGCACAGGTTAGTGGAGGGTGAGTGGAATGTGAGCCCATATGAAAGAGCAAAAAAGTAACCCTAAAATAAAAATAAATAAACAGAAGCACTTCTTTTTAGAAGTGATTGTATAGAGGGCTCAGCATAGTGCCTGACACTCGTAAACCCTCAACAAATGAAACTTGTTGATAATATTAACTCATAAAAATATGAGGGACCTTCTACAAAATAACTGACCAGTGTTCTTCATAAGAGTCAAAGTCATGAAAGCTAAGGGATGACTGGAAAATTGTCCTAGATGGGAGGAGACCAAGGGGACATGTAAAGTGGGGTCCTGCACTGTATCCACGAACAGATAAAGACAGGAGGAAAAAATGGTCATTTGAGTAAGGAATGTGATTCAGTTGATTGTTAATTTCCTGTTTTATGCCAATGTTTTAAAAGCTAATCTCCATTTTTTAAAATTTATTTTTGCGTAAAAGAACTGGGGTATAGGCAGAGGTGCGGGGGTTGGGGATGAGAGGGTTCACCAGAGACAGAGTGGGGAGCAGAACAGGTGGATCGACTGAAATGCACTGCTGAGGGGAGCAGCGGGCGAGGCAGGAGAGGTCTGCCGCACCATGTGGGAAGCTCCCTGGCCAGACATTGAATTCAGGCCGTAGTAGTGACAGTGCTGAGACTTAACCCCTGGACCACCGGGGAGGGCCTAGTGCGTGCATTTTATACATACTTACAATCTTGGACATTTTCAAAATCACCAAAAAGCAGAATTCAGTACACACACACTTACATACATGTACATATATATACATATATATATATATATATATACACATACACACACATATATATATACACACACACACACACACTCTCTGTATTTTGCATATTTAGAGGACTGCATGTACATTTCAGGACATTCAGAACTTTTGCACCAATCCTAAATCAGGGGTGGGTAGAAAATTGTCAAGTGCTGCTTGCCTGCTTTGTTTACTCATTCTATTATAATATTAAACATCTGATAACTTAATGTGCTATTGGATTTGTCATAGGAATTAAAAAAACAATGGAATATGATCACATATGCACTTTGGTTTCGAAGTTACCTTGTTAAAGTGAAGTCAGCATATAATGTTCTCCTATAATTTCTCTGATTCCAATATAATTTTCATGTTTTTTAAATCATGGCTCAAGACCACCTCTGTCAGCAGGTTTCTTTGTAATACATAAGGAAGAAACACAACTTTGGAGCAGTATATCTTGTTATACTTGTTTATGATCGGTCCAAAAGTTATAGTGGATATACCTTTTAGCTTTCGATTTATTAGTTGAGAACCATGAAAGGGTTATGTTTCTTTGGGTTACTGGTCCTTCATTTTATAAAATGGAGATGTTAGTAAATATGAGAAAACCAAAAGATAATTCATTCTACTGGAAACAATCCAAATACCTGTCAGCTGGTGAACAGAATGGATAAATAAAATGCCCCATGTTCAGCAATAAGAAGTAGCTAACTACTGATACATGCTGCATCGTGGGAGAATCACATGTTTGGATTGAGGAAAGTAACATAAGGTGATGAAATCCCAAAGCAAGATAGGAACAGAAAAATTAGGGAGAAAGAAATGTAGATGGAAGATGGTTTATCTAACTGGATATAATAAGAGGTAAATAAGGGACCCATAGTAAAATGATTGCGGGTTTGCAGTTAATCCTCGATGCCACCTCCCAGCATTATATAACAGGACATCGCCTTTTCTGAATATTATGTTTGTTTGTTTGTTTTTAAGGTTTATTTATTTATACATACAAGCTGGGGTGTAGGCCAGAAGTGTGGGGCCTAAGAGGATTCACCAGAGACAGAATAGGGAGCAGAACAGGCAGATCTACTGAAATACACTGCTGAGGGCAGCAGTGGGTGAGACAGGAGAGGTCTGCGCCATGTGGGTCAGCCGCCTGGCTGGGGATTGAACCCGTGCTGCAGTGGCTGCTGATAGCTTCATAGTGCTGTGACTTAACCCGTTGTGCCACCAGGGAAGCCCCTTTTCTGGACATTTTGTATAAAAGAAATCATACAGTGCATACTCTTTTGAGTCTTGACTGATAATGTCTGATTAATTAGGCTGTTATGAACCTTTGCTCTCATGTCTATAAATAGACAAGATCTGTTTTATAGGATACAGATTAGAACGTCATCAAATACAAAGGTTAAAACTTAAAAGAAAAGCATTCAAGAAACAAAGGCAAATTAAACCACCTTGGCAAACTATCTGAACCAAGATAAACCCGTAATGCATTAGGGCAGGCTTTCTTTTCTCTGTCTCTGAGCTTCCTGGTTTTCCCTTCTGTGCTGTGCAGTGCATGTCTTAGTATCAGGTGTCTCTTTCTCATCAGCCTTCTGTTTCTGTCTTGCCTGCTTCTCTGTCTACTCATTCTTGAGGAAGGCTAGCTTTATTTTACTTAAATTCTGAGGCTTTATCAACCATGTGTGTGTCATTTGTGTTAAGTTCTGACATGGGCAATTGAAAAGAAGTCAGCGCAGTTGCAATATTGAGGGATGGTCTCTAGGCAACTTTTGGTGGCAACTGGAGAACATCCAGACAGATCCTTTCAGCAAATTCAATGTTTGGATAATAGATTAGAATCTTAAAATTAGAAATCAGATCTGAGGTGGTTCAGATGGGTATGTGTCAGCATTATAGCTTCCAGCTTGAAGACAAGGTGTGTTGGTATCACCTCATACTTGAAGTTGTAGATTTATTTGGTTTTTATCCTGCCAGCATGTGATGTCTGAGGGGGCAGCTCTGTGGCTAACAGTTTCAGCTCTCTCTTCAAGTGTGAATCTCTGCATGATCCCCAATGAAAGGAACCACACACAGTCCACTAGTCCATGTAAGACACACTGGCATTAATATTTAACACAGCAGTACAGGGACACACGTATTTAGTATTTTTGGCATTCCCCATTTCTTCTTCTGGTGTCAGGTCACCATTTGGTATCACTTTTGTTTAGCCTGAAGAGACTTCCTTTAGTACTTTTTCTAATTTAGTTACCATCAATGAATCTTCTCAGTTTTTCTTTTCCTGGGAATGTCTTTATTTTTAATGTTCATTTCTGAAGGATAATTTGTTGGATATGGAATTCTTGGTTGATGAAATTTTCCCCCCTGCACATTGTACATGTCATTCCAAGTCTCTTCTAGCCTCCATTGTTTCAGATGAGTTGCTTTTCACTTGCTGTTTTCAAGGTTTTCTTTTTGACTCTGAATTACAATAGATTGTTCTGTGTCTAGCTGTTGTTCCCTTTGCATTGGTCCTGCTTGGATTCATTGAACTGCTTGAACGCAGGGATTACTATTTTTCACCAAATATGGTTAGCTGCTTCTCTGTGGTATGCTTCCCATGTATGTTTTGGTATATGTGATATTATGGCACAAATCTCTGAAGCTCTGTACATTTTTCTTCAGTATTCTTTATTCTTTAGATTAAGTGATTTAAGCTTTATTGAATTTTTTTCTCCTGCTATATCAAAACCACTGCTGAACTGCTGTAGTGAATTTTTCATTGCAGTTATTGTAATTTCCTACTCCAGGATTTCTGATCTTCAACCTAAAGCTACTCCATTTTGACTCCCTTAGAGTGTGACCCCTTGAACTACACAGAGTATTCCAGGTATGAGCCGGACCGTCTGCCTTGCTCTGTGTGCTCCTTTTATTTTAATACAGACCAAGTAGCTTTTTTGGCAGCCACATGTGGTTGAGTCATAGTGAATTATCTGCATCCTAAAGTCTTTTTCACAAGTGCTGAGATTAAGCCACACCTCCCTGTGCCTGCACTTCTCTAGATAGTTTTTTGGATCATCAGTGCAAGACGTTACATTCACCCATGGTTGGTTCATTATCAGCTATAGCTCATGTGTCTAGCTTGAAGCTTTTTTTGGACCCATGATTAATATTGTGTGAGTGACCTCATTCAAGTCATTGAAAAATGTTCAAGAGAACAGAAACCACCTTAGAGAGCCAGACAAGAGTTCATATCACATCACAGTCGACAGAAGTCTGACCATCTTTTAAGAATACATTTTAATTTTCTAATTTCTCTTTAGTATTTTTTTAGCATAAGGAGATTGTCATCTTATATATAATGAGTGGAAGGTAATGTTTAAATAGGATATATATTGAAATTCCTTTTGCTATCTTTATAGCACCATGTTTATGTTCTATAACACTGATGAAGTAATTATTGTGGTATCCTGTGTATTGCTACTGTGTATAATATAACTACAGCACTTATTTATAATGTTGAGGTGTTTTTTTCTGAGACTTTAAATCACAGTGTGGACTACACATCAAAACCTGGTGGCAGTGACTACAGAGATAAAAATCACACCATCAAAGGGAGGGTAAAAATTCTACTTTAAGATCTGACCCATACCTAATTAAGATAGCAGTGCCGAGGCTGCTGCTAACTGAGATGGCAGGAAATCAACACGCAGGACCTGCTAGTCAGGGTTAGTTAATATCCAAAAGCAAAAGAGTTGTGTCTGTAAATAAAGAAGATAAAATAAATTTCATCATGACATCTACTGTTTTCCTTGGATCTGGTCATTGAGCAGTAATAGATAAGCATATTAGTAAACCACTGTGTCACACAATATTCCACAGTAATGCAACGAAGAAAAATAGGACAAGGCAAGAATAATTATGGCAAGGAAATCATACTCATAAAGCATAAGTATGAGGCGGGAGTCATTTGGAAGTCTGGTTGGCGAACCAGAGGCAGGCTAACATTAACATTGTGGCCAGATAGACTTTATCTTTCTGCTGTTCTTTCCATTTCCTGCCAGTATACTGGAAGATATTGAAACAGAATATCTAGGCAGCCCCACATATTAAAAGCGTTAGATGGAAATGAAAAAAAAAAAATGTTCCCAGATAGGAACATAACTCCCTTTGGTTAGATAACTAAGTCATTCTTTTCACAGATTGAAGCCAATCCTCCTCCAACTTGCAGTGAATTCTGGCAAGAAGCTACCTGTTCTGGGGCCTTTTTATTTTGGTTTTGTTTTATTCCTCCTTTGCTTTGGTAACACTCACTGACTCTCACTCCTTCCAGCCTGGTGCAGGACACGGTTGTCGAGGCAGATGCTGTGCTTTCCTATAGAAAGTATGTAGAAAGATAGGAACTCTCTCTGGCGGAGCTTTTTCCTAGGCCCATAGGAATACATTTTGAAATGAACACTTACGCTTTCTTTCTAATTAACTTTTCCCACCTCTGCCAGAATCTTTCTTTAGTTTAGCTCAACTTACATGTTTCTTGCTCAGAATGTTTGCTTGCTCCATAGTGCCTGCCAGAATCAGATCTAAGCTACTCAACTTGGCAAGAAAATCTCAAGTCATGCAGCGTTATCTCCCACTGCTCGCTGTGCCCCAGCTCTAACAGGACCACTTCCTTTCTCTGCCGCCTCTTAGCCTTTGTCCACGCTGTTCTATCTACAAACTTGTCTCTACTGCAGCCTTCTGTCCTACCAGATTTTGATTGTTCCCTTGTTGAACACATATATGAGGGGCTACTCTGAGCTCCGCTCCAGCCACTGTTCTAGGAGATGAGGCTCTGGCGTCTCATAAAACTTTCATTCTAATCGCTCACACCATTTGAATGGAAGTTTTTCTCAAACCATCTCCTTCATCCGTTTTTGACCTTTCCTAAACTAATAGGATACATCTTTACACAAATCATTATGATGAGAAAGAAAAAGGTAAGATATCTGAAGTGATTACTGCGGCTGGGCCAGAACATTCCAAAATGTTCTCCTTTAAAAAGTGTGTGTTCCAAATGTGGGAAGAAGCACATGTAACCAAAGACATAGAAAAGAGTAATACGGGGCCTCCCTGGTGACGCAACAGGTTAAGTCTCAGCACTATGAAGCTATCCACTGCCACTGTAGCACGAGTTAGATCCCCGGCCAGGGAGCTTCCCACATGGTGCAGCAACCTCTCATGTCTTGTCCTCTTCTCCCCTCAGTGTTGTATTTCAGTAGATCTGCCTGTTCTGCTCCCCACTCTGTCTCTGGTGAATCCGCTCACCACCCCACACTTCTGGCCTGCACCCTAGTTCTTGTATGCATAAATAAACAAATGTTAAAAAAAAAAAGAAAAGAGAAATATGGACTTGAACAGTATCTGGATAAATCAGAGCTAGGATAAGCAGAGGCTTCTGAAATAAGGAACATGTAGGATGAGTGGAAATACCAAAAAAGGAGAGAATGTTCAGAGAAAAAGCAGCAGTAGGTAGCTGTAGTCAGCTGCTTAAACCAGTGGAGGGTCATGTTAATTTTGACAGAACTGAACCGCTTGCCACCTCTTTTGCTTCCAGAAGCAAGCCTAACAGTCAAAGACTGTTAGTGAAGAATTGCAAGTGCAGTTAGCTGATCAAAATGCATTGTTTCCTCCACTCTATTCCTTCTCTCTCGTCCAGGAAAGTGAAAGAACTTGTAGAGAAAGTTAGTATACTGCCATCTTTAATGAATTGTGGTGAACAGAAGAGGTGCCAGAAATTGAGACATAGAAAAATATATTCCCATTGATAAGAAGGAGCAAGGGCAGAGAGGGTAGGATGATTCTAAAATATGCATCACTGTAAGATTCCGTCCACTGGTTCCAACTCTTTGTACCTAAAAAGTTTGTTCCCTTGGAAAATATGTCCCTCCAGTCAGTCTTGTGTTTTGCAAATTAAAACATTTCAAGGTTGACTCAGAAGATCACAAATAGGACACTACAGGGTCCTAACCCTGACTTCTGTCTTATTCAACAGCCTATCACTTATCTTAGCTCCTACCAGAAGACCCTTTGACATACTTGACATTCATTAAAGGTTAGTTGATTGACCTTAAATAAAGAGGCAGAGGCATATTAACACAATTTGCAGCTGATAAAATATTAGAAGGAGTATCTGACATGGTGGATGGCAGATCCAAGGTTCAGAAAGACCTCAACAGATGAGAGATGGGATGAAACCACGCTGACATTTAAAAGTAATACTTGTCAAGTCCTGCCTTTAGATTTAAAAACAATCACTAACATAAAACAGAATGAGGGAAAACTGTCCCAATAGTAATTCAGTGAAGGCTTTTATTGATACCAAGATCAGAAAGTAGAAGCAGGTGTCTCAGGCACAGTAGTTGGCACTGGTCACTCAATACCTTCAAGAGTGTTCTAGGTGTCCTGTTTAAGAAGATAGGTACAGACTAGAGCGTATATTGGATGGGGTGACCAGAAGGTTGTTGTCGAGAAACCTTGTTATGTAGAGAAGTGTTGAAGTAGATAAGACTTATATTTGGTGAAGCAATAACTTAGGGGAATCTCAGCTCTCCTCTAGTAGTAAGTGGCTGCCAAATAGATCCAGGATCAGAAAGCTCCAGAGATCAGAACAGAGACCATTGGTGTGATCTGAAGAACTTTCTATCATAATCATTTTTATGGTAGTGTTCATTGACCATCTGCAATACATCAGGCAGTGAGCTAAGCACTTTTCATGCTGCATCTCACAACCCACATCATCCTTGTCATAGGGGTATTTTTAGTCCCATTTTATAGATAATGAAACTGTTGTTTAAACACATTGATTTGACCGATGTCCTGCAGTTAGAAGTAGGCCGACAGCTGTTTTTAACCTCCCTAAGACTGGTCTCAGCAGTGTGTGCTGGTGTGTACTATGTATTGTGCAAAGTAGTGAACTCTCCATGGCTGGACATGTTTCAGCAGAACTGGTCGGAACGTCTTTCATTACTCAGAACCAGCATCTGCACTTAACGAGTGTGGATAAACTGCCAGTGATACAAAGAGACCCTCTCCCTTTGACAGTTAGGAACATTGATCTTAGACCACCATCATTTGAACTTGGTATGTTTCTCTGTTTTTTTTTTTAACTTTCTTTTTTTATTATTATTATTAGGGCTGCTTTATCTCTGAAATAATCCTGTTATTACTGCAATTAGAAGTACAGCAGCTTTGACTGTTAGACTTGATTTTGTTTGCAGTTTTGTGGAGATCAGGTGTGTGTGTGTTGACTTTTTATAGTTCTTCTGTCATCTCCTTTGCTGATAGCAAGTAACAACCACCTCCTAACTTGCCACTGTTGACTTGGAAACCAAAATAAAAATTAATAGGCCTTTGGGGGTGGTCTGAAGGGCTTCCTGTTACTAAAATACATAGGCATTAATGCATGGGCTTTATAGTAACTATTTGCATGCTCTGTCGGCCATTTTATTTGCTTTGCCTGTTTCTTGGCTGACTGGGGAGATGAAATGATGAAATAAGTGAGAATCAACTGGCTGCCACAAGGAAATAAAGGAAAGGGTAAACAGCTGGAGGGTGCTTGCTTGGGGCACAGGAGATTGGGTGGAAGACCAGTGTTTAGCTGGCCAGAGTGTTTCTCTGGCTGAGCCCCTTTTACAGTGCCCCTCTGGCCAAGAACACTTCAAATCACCGAAGTGGGAGTGGTGGGGGGAAATCTGGTAGGGACTGGAAGGAGTAGGTGTCTTTCCAAGTTTGTCTTTTTCCTGACTTGCTTCACAGGGTTCATTGGAAGCAGTGTTTGAGGCTTGTGGCAAATGCCTTACGATGCTTCACCGCAGACGCAGTGCACTGTAAAAGTCAAGTTCAGCACCTCGGGTGAGAGTGGAAGAGGTTTGCATCTTTGTGGGGTCACCTCACTGTGAACGCTCAGCGCTGGTTCACCCTTCTAGGCCTGTGTCTTTAAACTGAGAGCGAATGTTTATATAAGTTTATGGTACTCGTGTTGGAAATTGCTACTCATTTAGAAGCCATTACCCTTTATGTTGATAAAATAATGTTCTTAAATAAACATGTAAAGTCTTGGTTCAGCCTTTCCGGAACACTAACTTAAAAAGTGCTCGTCATACTTTTTGAAAATCAAAGCCTGTGGGTGGGATGAAGTCACCTGAGCAATTTTCTGTAATTACAGCTTTCAAAGCCTTTTCCATTGTCTTTTTTTCAGCTAACTTAAGTGCACACACACCAGAATTACACACCGTATGATTTTCTTACTTTTCTCTGTAGACTTTTTGTGCTTGTTTTTGTTAAATACTTGCTGTTCTCCAGAAAGATACATTTTCTTATCACCTAGTTTATTTGCAGCCTTATGTTTCTGAGGACTGTCCACCCCAAGATGTGGGATCTTTGAGTCCTAAAAGTCTGTGAAGGTGCGTGGTTTCTAAATGTGTTCCCCTAAATATACTAAAGTATCCCCAAATGCCATGCCCTCCTAGAAGAGGGCCTGGGAAGCTGTTACGCATGACACAACTTTTTGCATGTGGATGAGAGAGGTCTGTCCGCCCCAGCCAGCGCATGGGGCAGACTGAGATGAGACAGAATTGGCACTGATGCCCAGGGCCTGCCCGCACTGGAGCTTAGTGCCTGCATTTTGATAATTCAGTCAGGTTTCCTGCTGATATTCACTGAAGACAGGACGAGGAAATAATACTGTTTCCAGTGGCACCTTTGAATTACCAGAGGAATCCGGTGGGAGGGGATTTTTAAAAAAACTTACGAGGGAGGATTAGTTCCTGAGCTAGTTCAGTAGGTCCATCGTGGTTGGACACATACTACAAATACAGAATTAATTTTTCCAACAAACTAACTGAAAAGAATAATTTCAGCTTATTTTATGTGCAGAAGGAAATTGTTGGCTTTCCAAATGTATTCATTAAGCAGTGCTTTGCCAAAGTCGTTAAGCAGAAAGGCTGTATGTCTTTTTATTTGAAGGGTCACCTAGTTTTCTCTTTGTTCCCTTCTAACAAAAGCCCTTCACCTTGAACAGAGTTTTGGGCTTGCGTTTTCTTTGATGTTGCTAGCTCACGCTTGTTTCTGAAAGCAGTGGTGTCTTTTCCAGGGAGGTCAAAATTATCCAGTTATCTTGTTATCTTTTGCTTTCTTAATAAGAGGCAATACTTTGTTATCCTGAAGCTGTTTGAAAAGATCTCTGTATCTAAGTACAGTGCCTTGGGTGGTACGAGTGAGGTGGGCTGTCCTTTGTCTGAGGAGGTAACTAATGCATCAAAAACAAGTGACAGGGAAAACAAAATGCGGTTAATAATTTTGTTGCTTCAGATCGAGCAAATGTTTGGGGAGAGCAAGTTCTTGCTGGACATCACTAAATAAGAATGAGTTGATGTCACACTTGGCAAGAAGCAACTCTTAAATTTTTTTTCCATACAAATAGTACAACATGGCGGGGAGGAGGGACTGCGGGCAAAGGGTAAGGAATTATGGGGGAAAATAAGCTGGAGCAGGAATGTGAGAAGTTGCTCGCTACAAAGGAATTACTATGATATAACAGCCATGTTTGTTTTGTCAGGAGGAATCTGAGTTGGAACACGAAGGGGAGAGATGTTGACCAGGCTCCTCCCACGCTCCCTCCCAGGCTGTTGTGTGCTGATTCCCTGCGGAGGGTTGTGTAACCAGCTTGACTCATTTTCGGGGAGAATGGCCCCTGTAGCTTTTTGGCTCCAAAGAGGGTTGCATGCAGTGCGGGCGAAGCAGGCCTACACCGTGGTGATATCAGACTCCAGACACCGTCGTTTTCATTCAGACTTCCACACAGAGACGACACTGCAGCCCGTGGAGGGGTACCACCACCTGTCTCCCCCTTTCTGGAAACCTCTCCCCTGTTGGGAATTTGGGCGGTTTGGTGGCTGATGATAAAGTCCCGAAAGCCAGGAAGTGTCAAGGTTATCCAAATGGTTATTAAATTAGCTAGAGGTATTTGGTTCGGTCAAGGTCTGGCCCAGTGTAAATTGGGGGAGGGCTTGGGCACAGAGATGGCATTTGGGGTGGATCAGTCTTTATTGTGTGGGACTGCCCTGTGTATTGGAGGGTGATTAGCATCTTTTTCTATTAAACATCAGTGGTACTAGCGCTCTCCACGACAGCCAGAAAGACCCGAATTCTCCACCCCACCCCAGAAAGGGGGCAGATCCTGCCTTCCAGTACTATTCAGGAGCACAGTTTCCTTTCTCCCTCCCTCCCTCCCCCTCTCTTCTTTTTTCATAAAGATCTTGGCAGGCCTTAGGAAGTTGTGCATTTATAATACAGTATAGGTTTCGTTCAGAATAGATTTCATGAACTCTATTGGGAAAAGAAATTTAGAAAGATGGATGGCAGGGAAGAATTTGGCCAGGGAAAAAAAAGAGTGAGGTGGTCGACTTCTTAGCTAATCCACTGTTGTTGCACCTCCAGATCTCTAGTTCTGTAGGTGGTTCTTTTTCTGAAAGGCAGCAAATGTGTAGTCCAGGAGCAGAGGCGGGGGCAAGTTACGCAGGGAAATGAGAGGACAGAGCCACTCGGGGAAGGAGGGCAGGTTTGCATTGGGCACTGGAGACAGATAAGGAAAGGTGATAACACAGAAGCGGGAGGTTTTACATGGTACTGTTAAGCTTACAACATTGGCATTTTCAAGATAATTTTATGTACCTCATATCTAGAACATTGAGGGGAGAGGCTGATCTGAGATGATTCAAACAGAGACCTTCGCATACATGTTGAATTGTTGCACTCCCCTTCTTGCTCTGGCAAGTTTGCATTTTTCAGCCTCACCTGCCAGAGACTGTGTCCATCCGGGTACGTGGCCAGCATTTTGGGTCACTGCCAGCTGTTGCTTTCATGGTCGCTTAGTCTCAGACTGGTTAACTGAGTCCCTAACTGAAGGGTCATCCTTTTCCACTCACTGGACATTCTGAAAATAAGACACCTCTTTACTGGAAAAGCTAAACATAAACATCAGCCAAATATTAGTATAAAATTAGCTCTATTAAAAGTTATTATATAAGATGTGCAAATGGAGGGAAGTTTTGAGAAATAGGAACAAAACTCTCATTAATCTTTATCATGAGTCCCTGCTTAATTTGTAACTTTATTTTGTACCACAGCTTAATTATATGTAAGGGCATTTCTTTTAAGCTTCCCAAACCTTTATAAATTAGCTGCAAAAATCTTGACTTGTGTGATGGATTTTCAACCTTCTCACTGCTTGTTTGTTAGATGCTCTGGCAGTCTTTCTGCAGTGGGAGACTTGTTTTTGCCACAGGCTCTCTTTCTGAGAAACCAGAGCTTCGCTCTCTCCCTCAGTGTCTAGTCTTGCTAACTCTCAGCATGAGGAGACTTTGCCTGGTCAGCCGCGTGACTGGAGACTATATATTTTCCCGAGTGTCTCTTACAGTGGCTGATGGTGGAGGGTGGTGGTGTAATAATAAAATTCTGTGGGGAGTTGAACCATAACTTCTGTCGGGTTGCCCAAGAAGTCTTCAGTCCCAAAAGAGCCTACTACTTGTGGATAGAGAGCCTTGCTCTCAAGAAGAGGTTTCCAGAAAATTTAGGTAAATTTAGATGAGATAACCTAAAATTTCTTTTTTTCATTTGGAATATCTCTCAGCATATAGCAAAAACAACAAGCCCCTGAGTCTTTCAGCATTATCAGATTTTAATATTTTGCAATATTTACTTCAGATCTTTTGTTAGCACCCAGAAGAGAAGCACTTCAAATAAATAAACATAAAGCCTTCTCATCACCCTCTGTAATGTTCCCTAATATTCTCTTTCCTTTCTGCTCTGCAGGAAATAATTTCTCAGACTTTACTTTATACTAACGACTTATGTATCTCTAAACAAAAGCTAATATTCTTTGATGTTATTTCCTTTACAGAAATTGCCTGAACTGTGTGTGCCCTTCACATCTTTAACTTTCCTTTTCTCTTGGCTTCTATTTTTGAAACTTAGCTATGGTGATATATAGGCCTCATTTCCACTGCTGTGTAATAGTCCATTGAAGGATATTTCAGTTTATGAACCCATGGTCCTGTTAATTTTTGAGTTCTTTCAGATTTTTTCACTACTGCCCAGTTTTGCAGAGGGCATCCTTGTGCTCAGCTGTGTAACTAGGAACAGCTTGCTGCCTAGTAGAACGCACGTATGTTATTTTACTAGGTATAGTCAAATTACTCTTCAGAGTGACTATACTGATTTATGTCTCTTCCAGCTATGTGTGAGAGGTCCTGTTGTTCCACATCCTCCATAAAACTGGATATTGCCCCAGCTGTTCCTTGTTTACTGATTAATTTAAAGGCAGCACTGTGCTTAGCAACCACCTCAAACATAGAGCCAGATGCAAACTTACTTTTTTTTGTACCAGTCTCTCTCCTTTTAAAGGAATTGTTTTTACTTTTAGAGTTACAGTGCCCACAAAACCATAACATAGCCTTTTTGCCCATATTTTTAAATGATGTAATTTTTTGTAGTTACAAAGGAGATAGATGATGATTTTAGATAATTTGGAAAAAATTACAAAAAGGAAAAATAGATAGAAACCCCACCATCTGCATCATGCCATCATTAACATTTTGTTACATATTTCCTTCCAGTGTAAACAGATACATGATATATACTCACTTTACAGTTAGAATCATGCTAAATTTGTCGTTTTATATGACAATTTCACTTAAAATTATATTTTAATATTTCCCACATCGCTGAAAATTATTTGAAAACAAAATTTTAATGGATATATAACATTTCTTTGTATAATTATGTTATAGTTTCACCGTTTTTCCTTGGAGGAGTTTTTTGATCTTAAAATAATAGTGCAGTAAGCTGTCTTGGTACATAAATCTTTGGAGTTTCAGTTTGTTTCTTGGGGATATATTTCTAGAAGAGGTCAGTAAATATTTATGGAATTAGATTATAAGCAGGCTACCCAGGGAGGAAGAAAATAGAAGAGAGAGAAGAACAGAACATGGTTGGGGATGGGTGGGTCATGAGATCATTAATTCAGCTTCACTCATCTTTGAATTGGGTGGCAAATCTCTCTCTTACCTGAATTTGGAGAACTTTTCTGTTACCAGGGACAATGTTGGAGAGAATTCTACCCTACCGTGGACACCAGAGTTGGTTATGCATTGTAGTGTTCAGGGATTATAGAATCTTAAATTTGGAAAGGACTTCTTAAAAATAAATCATTTTTATTGAGGAACTGTTGCTTTACAATACCGCATACATTTCAGTGTGTATAGGTTTACATTTCTTCAAATGTATATTATCAATCATGCCTATCGCCAGGCACCGTAAGGAGTTTTGTCCCCCCTCAGTGCTTACACTGGCCCTTACTTCCAAGCTCACAATTCCAGAACTCCCAGCATAACACACCTATCCATATGAAACCACATATGCATTCATGACGACCACCTAAGAGGGAGATCATTAAAATCCAGTTGCCTCAGTTATCCCCCAGACCAGGACCCCTGGGTGATGCCGTGTCTGGATATATATATATATACACACACATCTTTTAGTCTTTCAATGTATTGTTAATTGATAAATTTGACCACCTCAACAATCTGAGTAACTACTAGTATGTGTGGCAGGTGCGGGGGAGTTGGAGGGGGAAGCAGGAAACCCATACGGGTGCTCCCATCTGTAAAGGGGATAAAGGAAAGGATTTTTAAAGTTTTGCTATCCCATATACTTCCTGCAGAGTCCCTGAATTAAGTGCATTTTGCAAGATACCTTACTGAAGTAGACTTCCAGCCTTGGCTTGTTGAGTACGTAATCCTCACCAGCTCAGTGTCGTGCAAGCAGTCTGCTCCTTTATTGGATGATTTTGATTAGTTCAGTGTGATTCCTTCACTTAAACCCAGATTTGATTTCCTAGAACTTTCACTTATTGCCTAATTTGTTTTTTAATTAAAAAAAGTTCCCTAAAAATCATTTTGGAAAATTTGAACTTTTATGTATTTGTCAGCCTCTCCGGTAATTAACAGGAAAATAAATATATCCTTGACCTATTTTTAGTATTTGTTTCCTTCTTAAGTCTAAGCTCTATCTTGTCTTTGATAGTGAAAATTATACATGTGAACATAGGTAGGATTAAAAAAACCTTCCACACATTTTTCTGCCTGATGGACAGAAAAATTCTGTAGTGTTTCAACACTGCTCATTTTATTATTTCTTAGAAGCTGCATACAAGCAGTAGTTTTGGAACACAGTCCCACTTTTCCACTAAAATAACAACCACTTTTTATTTTTCTTTCTTCCTGTCTTTTTTTTTTTTTTAAATATAGGTATTACATAGATTATCTCCTTTAATCCCTTTAAACCTCTTAGGGGAGGCATTTTTCTCACTTGTCAGGTGAGGATGCTGACACTCAGAGGGCTTAAAGACCTGTCACACAGCTGTCACAGGTGAAGCCAGCATTGAAACCCAGGCCTGTTTCTAAAACCTGTATACTTAACCCTTTTGCAGGGCTGCCTTCCTAGCACAACCATTTCACCACAAAAGCACATGTCTTTCTGTTTGGAGATGATTGTGTGTCTGGATGACTCAGGTGGGGTGTCGCTCTGGCGGTCTGCACAGCATTCTCAGGGGTACTTTGCTCAGGTCTGCTGCTGCCTTGCGATAGGCCTGGCTCCTGTCCCCGTGGTCTGGGTGCACCAAGGATTTCCCCCTGCGAGTGGCCATCTCTACCTAGTTCCCGGAGCTCCTTCCTGAGCACAGAACCAGAACAGAGTAACAAATAATCACATCGGTTTTTTTCTGAATATTATCAACTCATGTAACCGAAGTGCTCCTTAAAGGAGGATGTTTTCACAGCTGTGTGCTTTAGGGAGAGTGGGAAAAGTTTGAGTTTTTATAACTTGGAGTATTTTCTACCGCCAAGGCAGTGATACACATGCTTGATGGACTTGGAACGTGGAAACCCATTCCCTCAGCCCTGTGATAGGAATCTGTGTTTGTGGTCACGTTGGGATTCAGATATGTTATCTCAGTGAACTTGCAGTCAAGGGTCAGAGAACCAAGGAGTGGACTTGCTGAATGTCGTTTAATTACCGTAGATCAATCAAGTTTTGACATAGTGATGATGGGCTACGTCGTGTATGTGTTTTGCATAGTTGCTAGGGAAAAGGAACGAAGATTAATCCTTGGTTCTGTTGACCTTTGATATCGCTTTTATCTTGTAGTCCTATATAACTGCCTTTGCTGAATTTTCAAAAGGCTGCGGTCAAGTGATTTGTAGATAAGGCCTTATTCACTACTTGCACAAGAAGAGCCCATATCTTCAAATATGGTGACGTCAGTTTGCTTTAGAAACAGAAATGAGTTCATTTCTTTGGAGAGATACGAACAGAATGTGTACTCTGCTGAGAAAGAAACTTACATCAGAACTTTACTGGGAGGAGATGAAATGGCAGAGCTGGGCCTTCAGAAGTTAGAGAGCTTTAGCCAATGCCCATGGGGCACCAATTGTGTTTGCAGAGCTCTTCCAAATGTGAGTGTCCCTCAGCCTGTGAAGCAGCAGACGCCTGTGGAGAGCTACTTTGCGCTTGTCTGTAAGGCACTTCTGTGCCAGGTCTTTCAGAGGTTAAAAAAAAACCCAACTTGATCCCTTCACTCACTCAGCAGGAATATCAATTATGACACGAGAAGAGTGCTGTGTGGTAAATCCTCCAAATAAACCTTTAACTGAATGTGTCCTAGAGGTGTAGATTTAGTTATAAATTTGCTATGTTACCATTGACAGCATGTTAATTCCTAGGTATAGTCAGATCTCAAGTAGCAAAAATTGTCCTAAACATCAACTAATGATATTTTAAGTTAATTCAAGTAAATTGCCAAATTATGGATGCTAGAATTTCAAGATTTGGCAGCTCCTGAACTCTCATGGTTTATCTTCCTTAGATTACAGTAATATATCTGTCAACAGATGTCATTCATTTACGATATTTTTTTACTGTGTTAGTTCCAGCATTGATTTCCATTACTATGATTTCTTGTCATGATTATTATTACTGTTTCTTTGCTTTATAGAGGGGACAATAAAATCTATGTCCTAAGGTTGCCCTGACAAATAAGACAAAATATATGGCATGCTTAGTACAGTGCTTGGCTAAGAGAGGGCCATCGTCCTATTAGCTGTTGTTTTCCTTACTCGTAGAGTATAAAATGCTTTGTCTAGTGCCTGACGTAATTTAGTAAATTATAATAATAGGTGACTTGTTGTTTACAAAGGGCTTTACCATGTATTTCTCATTTAATCTCAGCTACCTTCAAGATATATTGTATTACCCCTCTTTCACTGATAGAGAAATTGAGGTTTTTGTTGACTTTCTCTATTATTTTTCTGTCCTCTACTTTTTTTTTTTTTAATTTTAGCTCTAATTGTTTATTTTCTTCCTTCTGCTAGCTTTGAGTTTGGTTTGTTCTTTTTCTATCAAGTGGTAGTATTAGGTTATTGATTGGAGAATTTTTTTTCTTTTCAAGATATTTATAAATTTCCCTGTTAACACTACTTTCACTGCATCTCTTAAGTCTTTGTGTATTGTGTTTTCATTTTCATTCATCTGTAAATATATTTAAATTTCTCTTTGTTGCTTATTGACGCATTCATTGGTTGTTACAGAGTGAATTGTTTAATTTCCACAAATGGGTGACATTTTCAGTTTTCCTTCTGATACTGATTTCTAACTTCATCCTCTGGTTCAGAGAAGATATCGTATAAGATATATATCTTTTTAAATATACTGAGCATAATTTGTGGCTTACCATATGGTCTATTCTAAGAAATATCCAATGTGAACTTGAAAAACTGTATATTTTATTGCCGTTGGCTAGAGAGTTCTGTATGTGTCTATTAGATCTTGTTGGTTTATTGCGTTGTTGAAGTCCTTTGTTTCTTTACTTATCTTTTGTCTGCTTGTTCTATTCATTATTGAGAATGGGATATTAAATGCTTTATTATTGTAGAACTGCCTGTCTCTCCCTTCAGTTCTGTCCTTTTTTGCTTCATATATTTTGATCATCCTGAATTCAGCTTTTCTCGTGCTTTCTGTTCTCAGTCCTTTCAGGTTGCTCTAACAAAATACCGTAGATTGGGGACCTTACAAACAC
This sequence comes from Scalopus aquaticus, assembly GCA_004024925.1. Lineage (NCBI taxonomy): Eukaryota > Metazoa > Chordata > Mammalia > Eulipotyphla > Talpidae > Scalopus > Scalopus aquaticus. Next base: position 28,533 of record PVIJ01007035.1, on the reverse strand, counting down.
ATAAATCTATTTTTGACAGTTCTGGAGATGGGGAGTCCAAGATTAAGATACAGATTCATTTGTCTGGTGAGAACTGCTTCATGGTTCCTAGAAGGCATCTTTTTGCTCTGTCTTCTGATGGTAGAAGGGACAAAAGAGTTGTCTGGGATCTCTTTTATAATGGTACAAATCCCATTCATGAGGGCTCCCGCCTCATGACCTAATCATCTCTAAAGACCCTACCTCCAAATACAATCACCTTGGGGATTAGGTTGCAAGATAAGAATTGGGGAGGCAGGAGGGTGTGGGGGGGAGACACAAACATTTATTCTTAATGAAAAAGTGTCCCTCTGGTAGTTTTTGGAAACTGTTAGAACAGAGACCCTGGGAGAACAATTTCTGTCCACACCAAGTGTTACAGTGGGTTGACAGGTTACCTTGGGCTTGTCTGTGCTTGAAGTCTCTCCCACTACATGGTTTAACCAAAACAATGATGGGTGGCTCCCTCTCCAGAGTGAGATTGGTGTTCCTGAGGTGACTGAATGAATATAAAAATTCCTAAGGAAACTTTCTGAATACCCCAAAGGAAATGATCACTAACACACATCATCAGATCCTCTCCAAGTTGGGCAGATGCTTTTGAATTTTCCTCTTTAAGAGAAGGGAGGGGGTGCCTTTGAAAAGTAGAGTTTATGTTAAATCAAGAGTACACATGCCTTGTGTGCCTTTTTTGTGATGAACAGTCAAATCCCTTTTTGGTGTGAGGCTAGGGGGATGACTCATTTCATTATCTATTGTTTACCTGTGTCTTCACAATAACTTGTCAAAGTTACATAGATTCTACTCTCTGGATTCTCTAACTGGAAATGGATCTTGTTATATTGTTGTTTCTCAAGTATGGGCCCCACTGCTCGTAATCCTTGGTTCAAGCCCTGAAAGTAGCTAAACCTGTAAAAATGAAGGAACTCAGTTTGGTAATAGCCTAGATTAATACCCAGATGGCTCTGTATTATATACTTCAGAAAACTTTTTTTCCCTTACCTGACTTTTCAAAAAGAAAAAGATTGCTCAGCAAAATATTTTCCAAATTTCTAACCCTGATGCTTTTTCCACTCAACACTTTACACAAAGAAGTAGGTAGAGATGGCAGTTTTCTGGATCTGTATAATATGCAGTCTTGGTCCTCTGCCACTCCCAGGAGCTCACGCTCCATTCCTGTATAAGCAAAGTGGTTTCAACAGGGTTTTGGGAAATTATCTCCAGTATTTACTATTTGCAAACCCGACCCTTAATATATGGAATCTTTTAAATCAGGTTTTTTTTTTTTAACTCAGTAAATATCTACTTTATATGCATCACTGCAAAATGATGAAATTAAAACACTGGCGACAATGGCCCTGTTTCTTAGTGTAGTAAAGAAGATTTAGGTTTTTTTTTTTTTAATTCAACATGGATAACTATACATGTAGAAGAATGGAGTATTAGGAGTGAAGTATCAAGATGTGTATGCTTTTTTACTGGCTCAGGGAAAGAAATAGGGAGATAAAGGAGATATGTGATAAAATGTTAGTTGTTGAATCTAGATTGTGAGAATTTAGGTATATATTTTTTCCTACTTTTCTGTAGAAAAACAACTTTTCTGTTTGAAAATTTTTGTAATAAAAAGTGAAAAAAAAAATCCTAACTCTCAGTGCTGTTCCCTCCTCTCCTCCTTTGTGGTTACACTTCCCAATTGATTTTGAGAAGTTTTAACTGTAAGTAGCTTTATAAAACTATGCAAAAAATAATTTCAAGATGACATATATTTCATTCTCTGTTAATGATAAGAGTTTAGGTAATGATTAGAGTTGGTAAGTAAGAATTAAAACAGAATCTTGATTTTTATGTTGTTGAATTTATCAGTTTCCTTTGTGGTCTTTGCCTTGCCCTGGCCTACTTCCGTCGGCACAGAACCAGGGTGCCCCTTTCCATGTTGCCTGCTCTCTCTTTCCGGTCTTGGACTGACATCAAAACATTGTTTGGTCCCTTTCTCCCCAAGTCTGCTTTCCTAAAACTGCACTTTTTGTCAGTGAGTGGGTAGCTGTACGTAATTTCGTGAGGAGATTTTAATGGCCTGGAAAATCCCCCATTTTCTTGGTTATAGGCACTTTAGAAAAATCACCATTTCTTATAAATCTAAGTATTCAACCCAGCAGTTGCCCTCTTGGGCATTTATGCAAGAGATAAGAAAACTTAGGCTCCTACAAAAACCTGTACACAGCTGTTCAGAGTGGCCTTGTTTGTAATAGCCCCAGATCAGATGGCGTCTCATTTGAATGACTGAACAAACTGGGGTACATACACGCTGTGGGTTACTGCTCAGAGATGCAAAGGAATGAGCTGTTCATATATGGAACGCCAGTCTCAGAAGGTTACATACTGTGCTGGTACATTTACAAAGCATTTGTTATGTGTGAACATTAGAAATGGGGAAGAGACTTGTTTTGCCAGAAGTTAGATAGGACGGGGGTGGAGGAGGAGAGGTGGATCTGCTTTTAAAAAGCAACACAAGAAATCCTCATGGTGCTGGGATGGGCCATCTCTAACTTTAGTGGTGAATACACAGACCTCCACATATGAAAAAACTAAGCACACACACTTACAAGTAAAATGGGGAGTCTGAATGAGGTCAGTGGGTGGTATCGCCGTCAGGATCCTGGCTCTCAGACTGTTTGTTCTGTGTATTGTCCTGTGCTGTGTATCATTTGGAAAGATGTCACCTTTGGAGGAAACAGTGGAACTTTCCATTAAAAATTAAATTCCCATTCCTGCACATGCCAGCCTCACCAAAAGCTACCTGTGGAGGCAGGGTCAGCTGGGTGGCAGGGGTGCTTCTGGGCGAGGGTAGCAGTGCAGCAGCTCAGGGGACTGTGTGCCAGCTGTGGGGTGTGGGCAGTGGAGCAGTGTTCTGGGGTTCGTCCCTTCACTCTGCTCCATCAGGCCAGATGGAGACCTGAGAGCACTGACTGGCATTTCTGAGGTTCTCTGGGGCAGCCCACCTGGGTGGCGTCTTACAGCTGGTTTGGAAGTAGAACACCGCCTTAGGCCCCAGCGCCTCCTCTCTAAGAGAGGGCTAGACTTTGATGGTGGAGGGGACAGGAGTGGGAAGGGGTCCCAAGACAAGCCCTGAGGTGGGAGGTGGGAGGTGCCCGCCCGTGCCCATTGCCATGGTCACCTCTGTGCCGTCGGCTCCAGTAGGAGACAGCATGGCCTGGCATAGTTGTTCCGAGTGCGGTGGGGGGAGTCCCCGAGAGCCCTTGGGCCTTGCAGGGCTTCTCTGAGGTCTAAACTATTTTCACAATAGTAGTTAGACATTTGCTCATTTCTCTCATTCTCTTACAAGTATATAATAGGGTTTTCCCAAGTCTATGTGGTATGAAATAGCAACAGCTTAAATGCAGAAGCAGATGTAAGACTCCAGCTGTTTTTCAGTTAAGCCATGCTTGCTTATTTCTTACTTATACATTATACATTTTACTTACACATTTTATTTTTTCCATTGAAATGTCATACCACAGGACCCCCCCATACTTATCTTGAAAAACATCAGCTATGCTTGTTTTTTAAAGCCTTGATTAATGGAAGTGCTGATAGATTTTTATTTGTTCAGTACTTGTAATCAATAAAATCTTTATTGTGGTAAGAGCACATAGTTTTTTTGAAATCTTTTTCGTCGAAGGAAACTACTTCACATACAATACCAAGTCTTCCTCTCTAAGTAGACTACTATCATTGTAAGATATTCTACTTGGTTATTTTACAAACAAATAGAAAGCATTATTAAATTATAATCTACACTAGTAGTTCAATGACAGGTATTTAGTAAGTAGAAGTAACTAAATGCAGCAGATGGTGTGTATAGACGAGAAATGAATACAAAAATTATAAAGCAACGTTCTTCTGTGAGGGAAGTTCAGACAGTTTTTATGTCCTATCCCCACTCGGTAAAGTAAATGTTATAATTGCCTATGGGCTAATCAAACAAGAATTTCATAACAGCTTTGAAAGTAATGCATAATTGCCCAAAACAATTTTAGTAAAAATGTTCTGTGTTAGGACGACCTCTAGCACATTCTGCAGTGGCCTCGCAAGAGCGTGACGAAGTTATCTCTGATCAACGTGCTGCCCTTCTCTCTCTGTCATCTGGAGGGGTGTGTATGCCATTTCTATGTGCAATAGCTGATCATATTTTTTGAGTATTAAAAAATAATCTTGCCTTATCCCCACTCTTTGTCTGTCAGTGGCAAGTGCCCTTTAAATGCAGGCAGACATTTAAAAACATACAAAAATGCCAGCCAGTGCCACCCTACTCACTTCTTTATTTTGAAAACTGTAGTCATTTTTCTAAAAAATATGTTAACATGTAAGTTAACATGTAATGAGGTCGTCATTGTTACTTTAAGATAACTTCAAAAATGTTTCATTGTGGCAACCCCTCCTACTAGTATCCTTGTACATTTTATTTCCTTTGCCCGGTTTCTCAGATGATCGTTTTAATTATTCAAAGGAATAAAGTAAATGCCACTTCCAATGTTTTAAATCCGGAAGGGATTTATACTCCTGATGCCTTGAAGAAGCATCATGATGTCGGGAGCGCCCTGGAGAAACCGCTCACCAGCCATGTGACTTTAGGAAAGTTTCTTAACCTCTCAGTGTCTTGAGTTCCTCATCCGTAAAACAGAGATAATTATGTCTTACTTCTTGGGACAATTGTGAGTATGAAAAAGAATCGGCGCACCTAACAACGTGCAGCATACAGTGGGTGCCCCCCAGCTGCCAGTCACCGTAGCAGAAGCAGCAAGGTTCAGTGCAAGTCTCTGGCTCCGTCTTTGGTGAGCTTGCTGTCTTTGGTGCTGCTTCATTCACAAGTCTCTTATCACTATTTCTGTTTCCTTTGATTTCCTCCTTTTCTGTCTGCTTTGCAGGGTTATTGAGTGGGCAGACCTCCCCAGCAAATGCAAAATTGGAGAAGCTGGATTCTCAGCAGGTGCTGCAGCTCTGCCTCCGATACCAGGATCACCTCCATCAGTGCGCAGAGGCTGTTGCCTTTGATCAGAATGCTCTGGTGAAACGGATCAAAGAGGTACGTACTGGAGGGACAGTCACTCTGCTGACTCATTACTGGGACTTCCTGTGACTCATGAGTCCTTTTAATTTTTTTTTAAAGCTCCTTTTTTAAAAAGAAATTTTATTTTTATTTGTTTATGCATACAGGAACTGGGATGTAGGCCAGAGGTGTGGGGTGGTGAGAGGATTGACCAAAGACAGAGTGGGGAGCAGAACAGGCAGATGGACGGAAATACACTGCCGAGGGGAGCAGGGGGTGAGGCAGGAGAGGTCTGCAGCGCCATGTGGGAAGCTCCCTGCTGGGGATGGAACTCCTGCTGCAGTGGCTGCCAATTGCTTCACAGTGCTGAGACTTAGCCCCTTGTACCACCAGGGAGGCCCTCATGAGTCCTTTTCTACGGGCAGTAGAGCCAGTGACTCCAACTTATGGAAAGTAGTCATTTTCTAGTGAGATCTTGATGTCTATTCGCATTGCTCTGAGGAAATTGCCTTCCCTAGCAGTAAAATGCTACAATAAAAGTGGAGTTTGAATCCTGGTTCATCAGTTACATGCTTAGGAAAGTTACTGCTCTGGCTCTCACTTTTCTCATCTGAAAAACGGAACTAAGTAGTACCCTTCGTGAAGATTGAGTGAAGAATCAGTTGCGCAGGGAATGTTAGCTGCTACTAGTATGTGGAAAGTCCTACCACCCTAATTTGCTCTAGCTAACATATCTCCACATTGCTGAGCTATTTCCTCTATGTCATTACATCTTGTTTTCTAGCAGCTCGTCAGCTCTCCTAGAGCAGGGGCCTCCACATGTTCCTCAGTTACATTTTTCACCGTGTTAGGCCACGGAAAGCTCAGTGATTCTCGCTAGTTGGACAGAAATGACTATCCCTACTTAACCCACAAGTTTTTTGTGAGGAGAAAAGTAATATAACTCACGTGAAAGTACTTGATAAACTAAAGAGCATGGTATGATGTTGAGTAAATGTTAGTGACAGTAAGCAGGTACTTGTAAGCACCTCTGTCACTACCTTGAGCTACCGCATGGCCTATCTCGGGAAGCAGCAGGGCCTCTGTAAATGCATTTTCCAAAGTTTTCAATCGAGAAGAAATTTATGTTCCAGAAGCTCTGAAGTAGTGTCACGTGACACAACAGGAGCTCCATCTTGAAGCTTATGTGACTGAATCCCCTTGGATCATTTACCAAAACAGTCTTGTCATTGGCAGGTGAAAGAACATGGACATGAGGAAATACACAAGTGAAGGCTTGAGAATTGGTGCAAATTAAACATCAATTAGTAATAGACATAGTTATGTCCTTGAGATTACAAAACTGTCTTCAGTTACATTGATAGATTTGAATTTGCCAGCACATCCAACGTGTAGTACTTCTCTTTTACAGAAGTTATATGCATCTCTGCTTCTTTCATGGATTAAGTACTTTTATTTGGAAGACTAGGACCTGGCAAATAATATAAACTGACTACATTATGGTCTGCAGAGCTTTAAATCTCAAACACGACTGTGCATTAGAACCACTTGTTTTTTTCTGTTTGTTTTAATACTAAGATTTCCTCTCCCCTGATAGATCTAGGATGTGGTCTGTGAATCATTATTTTATAAACCTATCAAATGATACCGATGCCATCCTCCATTGCCTGGGACTTGGGAACACTGATCTGAAGGACAAGTTCTATAAAACTAGTCTCATGTAAAGAAGTTCAGACTTTTTGCATATTTCATCTCTACTTTGGAAAGTTTTAATGCATTTATTAAAGTTCTTAGGAATCTTACAGTAAAGAGAACCAGTACTTTTGAAACTTATTTCATCTCAAAACTCTTATTTTGGGGGCGTGTTCTCAAAACTCTTAAGTAATGAATTAATGTCATATAGAAGTGGTATTTTTTAGAATATTCCCTAGAAAATGCTTTTGTAGACACAAGACCTTACCAACTTTGACTCCTTGTGCTAGAAATTATAATAGTAAGTCTCAGAGAGAAGATTTTAGAATAATAAATCAACTCAGTGTTTCTTATCTTTTTTTCTAAAAGTCCTTTGCTCCATGTCAGTTTTTTTCATATCTGTCATTTTTGGAGTCTAGAGAAGTGTGGTACAGAAAGATTAAGTGACTAGCTCATTGTCACTGCAGTACCAGACAGATAGGTCATGTTTCTTGACCTGAATGTATGTCACCTGCATTCTTAGGGTCACCTGAGATTTTTTCTTTCTGTATACATGACGGCAAATTTTACATACATGTGGAAGTACCCCAGTTCTGTGAACTTGGATGCCTTCCATTCCACTGCAGCTAACCCAGCTCTCAGCCTGTGAACACTCCTGTTTCATCCATACCCCACTCACTCCCTGCCACCTCCCCATCTCAGACATATCATTTTGTTCTTAGATATTTGAATATGTGTCTTTCAAAGTAAAAGACTGTTTTTAAAGGTTTTAACTTGAATTAATTTTAGAATTAGAGAAAGTCTCAAAAATCATTCAGAGAGTTCCTGTATGCCTCTCACCCAGCTTCCTCTAAAGTGGTCATCTTGGGCCTCCCTGATTGCATAGCAGGTTAAGCACAGCACTGAAGCTATCCAGAGCCACTGCGGCGTGAGTTCGATCCCCAGCCAGGGAGATTCCCACATGGCACAGCAGACCTGTCTTGCTGCTCCCCTCAGCAGTGTACTGCAGTCAGTCTGCCTGTTCTGCTCCCCACTATGTAGTTTCTGGTGAATCCTCTCACCACCCGCACCTCTGGCCTACACCCCAGCTTGTATGCATAAATAAATAAATCTTAAAAAAAAAATAAAGTTGTCATCTTGCAGAACCTCAAGGATGATCAAACCCAGGGAATTAACAATGCCTCAATACTGCAAACCCAGGGAATTAACAATGCCTCAATACTGTTAACTCCATGGAGGCCTTACTTGGGTCTCACTCCTTTTCAGAAAACACAGTAACAATGCTTTTACCACATATATCTAAAACATATGTCTCTCATAACAACATATATCCAATAACAATATATACCTAAAAATTAGCATCTCTAAAATATTTAATAATAATGCCCTAATTCATGCAGTTGAGCTGGAGTACTTTAAGAGAACACTGATGTGTAAGCCTCATTCCAGATCAATTAGATGAAAATCCTTGGTGGGTGGTGAGTGGGAAGGGGACACTGGGCACTGGCCTTGATGAAAATGTTCTAGATGATTCTGGTGTGGAACCTGAGTTAAGAACCAGTGTTCTGCAGCTTTCATTTAAAAAAGTTGGACTGAGTTTAAGATTTGGTTTGGGGAACTTTGTGATTAACTTTGAGGTCAGTAGCTACCCAGGATTGTTGCAAAACAGAAAATGGCGACTGTCCTGAGCAGAACCCAGTAGTTCTCTTCGGATGGAGGAGGAGAGCACTGTCTCAGATTTTCCTTGTTGACTCAGTGTCTCCGTCAGTCAGTGTCGGGAAGCTTCCGAAACACACGCATGCGTCCGTGCTCACTCCAAACCCAAGGCTGAAACCAGTCACTTCAGGATTCATGAAGCAGAGGATGTAGTTTTGATCAAACACCCACTCTCTGATATCATCCCAGATGTTTCCTGAAAACTCAGTTGTGTGAGGATGTCACGGTGTTATATGTGTTAAAAGTAAGGATTTAATAACCATGGAGAATATGTTAGCAGAACTGTGGAACCAGGATCAGCAGAGGTGTAAACTGACAGTCCTCTTGATCACTTCGAGTTGGATCAGAGGGTCACATGGCATAACTGCTTCTGATTCAGATAAAAGAAAATCAAGGAGTTAGCAAAGCTTTCCTGTTGCTAAATTTAGTTATGCTCTCCAGTGAAAAGTGTGGTTCACGAATTTGTGTGAAGGAGAGGAGCAGGTGATGGACGCGGACGTCCTTCACAGTCGGAGAATCTCGTAGTGACCAGTGGATTCCTTAATGGACACAAGGAAATGTGACGTCACCTCTGCTGGCTGAGAGCTCAGGTTAGGCGAGGAGAACAGATACTCCGACCAGTAATATGAGTGATAAGGTGCTGTCTGTGGAGTGTGCGCAGTGGTGGTTTGTAAGAAATTCTGTGGGAGTTAAAGGTCAGGGTATCGGCCTCCCCGGTGGCGCAGCGGTTGAGCGCTGCGCTGTGGAGCTGTCGGCAGCGGCGACGCGAGTTCAACGCCCGGCTGGGGAGAATCCCACATGGTGCGGCAGACCTCTCCTGCCTCGCCCGCTGCTCCCCTCAGCAGTGTATTTCTGATCTGCCTGTTCTGCTCCCCACTCTGTCTCTGGTGAACCCTCTCGCCGCCCCACGCCTCTGGCCTGCACCCCAGCTTGTATGTATAAATTAAAAAAAAATAAATAAATCTAAAGAAAAAAAAAAAGGTCAGGGTATCCTGGAGCAGGTGAGGTTAAGGTAGGTCATCAGGGAAACCAGGACCCGGGAAGTGAATGAGCAGAGGAAGACAGCGCATTGTGGGCCGGGCGAGTGCTTGACAGTCTGAGAACAAAATTGACTTTAGGGCTTCAGGGGACAGTGAAGATACTAAACTTGTGCAAAGAAGTCTTCTCTGTAATAAGAGCCACATAATGTTGGAGTTGCTTCATCCAGCGTGCTCGCTATTTATATTGTTATCTATTTCACTGTTGTGTATTCCCTGTAAAATTCCCACCTTTATTTGGATATAGAAATTGAAGCTTGTCGGAGAAAGTACTTTGCCATGGTCACAGAGGGAGATAGTGGACAAAAGACATGGAAGTAAAGGTAGATGAAGTGGTATATTTGCAAGTGGAATATTTGAACACATTTACAGAATGATGGAGAAGGGATCAAAGATGATGGGTAGAAAGGCAGTTCTTAGAGCGCGGTCCCTGCAGCGCGAGCGAAGGTGGGATTGTGGGCCCTGGGAGCATTCGTTTGAGAGACCTAGGGAGAGCGAAGGCGCGTTCATACAAAGTGACTCTGGAAAGTATCTAGAACCTGTCTGACTTGTAGCAAACACCATAGTGTTAACTCTTGTTATTGGTTTAAATATAAATAATGGCTGAAAGGGAAAAGCCTAACCTTCTGCCATGAAGTGACTTGTGAAGTTTCTTGACTCCAGCAGCAGCTGAAATATTGGCTCCTTTTCAGCTCTGTGCTCAACAGCCCAAGTATGATAAAGAACCTCACAGAGGCAAGGCAGATTATTTTTAGCCCACTCTCATTTCCTTCAAGCCCTGAATCATTTCTTTCCTGCCATGAATTTGTGACTTTTGGAAATTTTGTCATTAATTAAACTGCTTATTCAGCTTGGTGAAGAGTAAGCCGGTGCCTGAGGAGTGTGGGCTGAGAAATGTGAAGCTGGATGGCAGCACGTGGTCAGTCCTGGGCTTTGGGCTGCGGAGACCGCACTCCTTACCGTCTCGGCGATTTTCGGTGAGAGCTCATATTTCTAGTACAGATTCGGGTTGGCAGCGGACACTTTCCGTTTTAGGTCACAGCTGTCATTGAAATTTGGGTTAACTGAAAGGTAAAGAAGAGAGGAACCTGCTCCCACTCTTGTAGGTGCGCCCCGGGGGGTGCCAGAGGTGGGGTGGGGGGAGATGCTCGCAGGTGGAAGTGCTCAGCTCCAAGAAGACCACCTGGAGTGTCTGCTCACCACCTGGCTCTTATGTCTTATTCTTCTTGCTGTCACTGGGTCAATTTGTTAGTCATCCTACTACCTTCTTAACTAAAATAAAGCCACTGGTTTTTTCTTGTTTTCGTTACTGTGCCCTTGCCTTAAAGGCCTCGAGACTAATAAATTCACGACCTGCTTCTGGCAGTTGTGTTTCTCGTTCAGATGCACTCATCAGCATGGTGTTCCAGCACTGGCCAGTTGACAGACAGAATGAATGCGAATGCCAGGGCAGACACCACCTTGGGCTGCACTGTGGGGAGCTCACTTCTCCCTGCTCAGCCTCTCCCAGCCCCATGGAGGAGAGAGTGCAGCATCAGTGGTGGTTCAGATGAACAGGCTAAGGGTTGCAGCCCTTCGAAAGCCATTTGATGACACAGGATTACAGAGAGACCCTAAAGTTTCTCTAGTTCAGCCCTTTCACTGCCCAAATAGAAAATCCAAGATCCTTTTGGGATTTACCCAAGATTTTTTCTCCTACTTAGTGACCGAGACGGTGGAAGATGGGTCTTCTTGCTGGTCTGCCCTCTTTCCCACGTACTGTGCTGCATACACCCGCTTCTCTGGAGGCGTTCACTTTGTGGTAGTTACTCCTTTCGCATGCAGTAGACCCTCGGGTGGTGCTTGAGGGGGAGGTTCTGGCCCTGGCTGCTCACAGCTGGACGGGGCTGGCTCTCTGTCCACAGCAGTAATGATTTCCGCCTCACCCACCGAGTAATGTTAAAGACCCTGCCGGAGCTCTTTCTGAGTATTCAGCCCCAGAGTCTGCACTCTCTCCCCCGTGGGGCTGGGGAGAGGCTGAGCAGGGGGAATTGAGTTCCCCACAGTGCTGCCCAGGGTCTGTGTCTGGCACTCACATTCATCCTGACCTCAGGCTCAGCTGGGTTAGCGAGAACCGTTGGCGCGTGAGCCGGTGCCCTGCCCGCCACCTTCAACTGAATCTCTCGGCGACATGGTGGGCTCCTATGGCTGCTTTTAAACATATCTTGGCAATGGTTGTTGCTCGCTTGACTTCAGATTACAAAACGGGTTAGAAGGGTTTATTTAAAACTATACATTTAGGCAGAGTAGTGAAATGTTGAGCTGCCTTTTGCCGGAATACAGCAGCCGAGGCGTTTCAAGAGAGCCTGGCGTCCGTTCCGCCTCACGAGGTGCCCTGGTGCAAGTTTCCACCAGAGCCCTCACAATAGCATTAAAGCCGTTCCCCCTTCTTGTCCTTTGGGCAACCTTTCTTTTCGGTCAGAAATCCAACTGGTCCCTTGGGTGGCAGGAAGTACAGGTGGGGGACTGGGCCGATGCTGGTTTGTCTGGCTGTAAGGTACGTTACTTCCTTGGGCCTGGCCCCACACTTCCTTTCCACAGCCCTGTGCTGCCAAGACAGAAAGTCTGGAAGAGGGCCCAATCGAGTTTATTACTTGCCTGCTGGAAACGGAGACTTGTGTTTTTTGGCGAGGCAGGAGCCAAGCCCAGTTATTTGACTGCTCTGAGATTTAACTCCATTCAGGTTCTGGCTGCTGACATATGAGCATGTGTGAACAGCAACCCTGTTTCCCCCCAGTTTGCTTGCCCTAGACGTGCCCCAAGACAGCTGACTGCCAGCTTCCCCTTACTGGCCCATGTGCCAGGCCCGAAGCCCCTGCCCCTCTCCCTTCCCCGGCTCATTTCCAGTCTGCCATTAGAGGCCCCTTTCGCTGCCTCGCTGGTGAGGAATGCGGGTTACAGCAGCCTCTGAGCCAGCGGCGCAGTGTGGCTGTAGAACTGGAAGCAGGTCTCGGAAAAGTTACACTCTCTCTGGTATGTCTTTCAGTGAGGAACAAGGAGTTTCAGCAAAGCTGAGCGATGCTGCGATGCTTAGAGCCATGTCTGGCACATCATCAGCTCAGAAATGTTACTTAAGTGAACTTAGTATGTTCTTCGGTATCTTTATCGTGGTGGCTGGTAGGCTTGCTTATTCTGTTAGAGAAAATAAAAGCTATAAATGGCAGCTCTGGTGGGGCAGACTGCAGTCCTCAATAGATTCAGAAATGCGTAATGACTCAAACAGAAGTTTATTTCTTGTTCACATTCACGGTAGATGTTTCCGGTTAGCAGGTGACTCCTACATTGAATTCTGGGATTAGGGCTCCTCGCAGCCCCAAAGGCCTGCTGACAGCACCCAAGTGCTGGGAGGGGCAAGTGACTAGCAGAGGGGAGGTTCCCGAGGGTCAGACCTGTAAGTCTGGCACATCGTCATTTCGGAATGGTAGAGAAATGAACTTAACATTTTCTTCGGTTCTCTGTCATTTTGGGCACAGTCACGTAGGCACAGCTCATCCGAGGGAGTCTGGAGATGCAGTCCGCGCGTGTGTCCAGCCATCCTGAATTTGGGGCTACATTTTGAACATCTGTATCACCTTTATATTCCTAAAATGCACATGAACCCTGAGGTTCACGAGGGCCAGAGCAAAGTGCCTTGGTTTCCATTTCACTTGGGCGAAGTCTTCTGTCCAGGAAAACCAAGTGATAGTAGGAAAACACTCAGGCTTTCAGCATTAAGTGAAAAAGCCAGGCCACAGTCAATATGATTTCAACTCTGTCATGTGTCTTTTAACACAGGTTGGTGGAGACATGACAACATAGTTGTGGGTTGCCTCTTAGTCATGGGATTATCTGTGTCGTTTTTAAAAGGCTGTTTCTTAATTTTTCTGCTCTTTGCAAACATCTGTTTTGACCATGCAGTTTTTTCCCCAAATTGGAATACTTCTGTTTGTCTGTTTGGTTTTCTCTCATAACATTTATTTGTCTTAATAAGGGTTTCCCCCTGCTGGATTTGGACACGCTAAGTGACGCCGTTATGGCTCTGCGCGCATGCGCGCACGCGCGCACAGGACTCCTGTGCCTGGGCCGAGTTGAGCTCCACGCAGGCCCCGCGGGAGGTGCCGCGGGTGTAGCACTGAACAAAGCCCGCAGGTTCCCATCCTCACGGACCTTGGCCTTGCACTGGGGAAACAGTCGATAAATGAGGTAGAAAAAGAAAATATACAGCATAGAGGGCGGTGGTTGGGGCTGAGAATAAAAATATGCAGCAAGATAGAGGATTTGAGATGCCAGCAGGGTAGGAATTTGCATGAGGGTGACCTTGCTGGAAAGGAACTTTTATTATAAAGCCCTCTTGGCTAGTACAGAGCCAGCCAGGGGACTCTTCCTCCAAATTTGGTCATTACCTCAGATTTATAAAAATTTTCCACCAGTGACAGCAATGACACCTGAGAGTCTGTTTACTATTTTTTTAAAAGATTTATTTATTTATGCATACAAGCTGGGGTGCAGACCAGAGGCGTGGGGGTGGTGAGAGGGTTCACCAGAGACAGTGGGGAGCAGGACAGGCAGATCGACTGAAGTACACTGCTGAGGGGAGCAGCGGGCAAGGCATGGGAGGTCTGCTGCACCATGTGGGAATCTCCTGGCCTGGTATCGAACTCGTGCTGTAGTGGCTCTGCATAGCTTCATAGTGCTGCACTTAACCTGTTGCGCCATCAGGGAGGCCTGAGTCTGTTTGCTATTAACACTCTGCTCGCGGTCGTGCTTGCTGGGGTGTTCTGAGCTGGGGACATTGCTGTCTGTCAGTAGCTGGGAGGGCACTTGCAGATCCACACTGCTTTTAAAGAACATCTCCAGGTCACAGGGATTCCTGAACGATTGTTTTAGGCTGTGTCCCCAGAGCTTGAGGCAACAGTTGACTTTTCTCTGCCCATGCTGACAAACTGGACTTTGATGTTGTAAGTCTTTCGTTGCCGTCCTGGCCTTACACCGCCGTTCTCATCCTGCACACAGATGCAGCGCTTACCCCTGGCCAGCGGTCACCGCAGACCATCAGTAGAAATGACTAGAAAGGTCCTACCCAGCCTGCAGTCCAAAGCAGATGGGGTGAAAAGGAGAAAGCCTCTGCTGTGTAAGGGTGCTGTGTGAGGGGGGCAGGGTTGCCATGGGGGTAAAAGTCATTCATTTCAAATGTAGCAAGATCAGTGATTGTGTAGAAGTATGGGCAGTAGTGGCACAATGCAGGCTCGTCTCAGGGGTGATTCTCTCTTTACATGAAGGTCTCGTGCCCGCACTCTCGCCCCTGCTGAGAGCCACAGTCACTCGCCTGCCTTTGCATCTCCTAATGGTCACGGTGCTACCCGCCGGAGCTCACGGGGGCCCTGCTTCCACGCTTGCCCGCTCGCCCTCTGGAAGGACTGCCGAGAAGGGTCTCCAGTGAGGGGAGGGCTGGGGTCCCAGCTGCAGTAAAGGGCGAGCTCAAGGAGGCAGTCTTCTGGGGGCTCTGTGGGCCTGCCTTCCTAGCTTGAGCTGTGGCACAGCTCTCCCAGGGGAGAGGGGAAGTGGCATTTCTGTCCTGAGCTTTTATTTTTACCTTGATTTTTTTTCTTCTGTTCCTGATTTGCTGTCTTTCCGTGTCACCTTCTGGCCCTTTGGGGCGGGGGAGGAGAGGGTCGTTTGAGAGACTTTTGTGAGTCTAGCTTTGGGAACTGCTGAAAGACGAGACTTTTTTCCTACCATCCTTCCAAGATGTAACGCCGCAGAGGGTAAGAAGGCAGAAGGGGAAGTTAGACAAGTCATAAAATAATCATTGAAACAGCGTGATGCAATTCAAATTCTTGAGGTCCTGGTATCTTAATTTTCTGGAAGACCCAAATAAAATTTGTTCCTCTACGGAGACATTTAGATATATTGTTTGAACAAAGGAAACAGAGTCACTTCAAAAAGTCCATTATGTGGTAATAGATGCCATTCAGTCTGTGGTGTAATTAATGAAAACATTGGCGACAGTCTGCCCATTGTTTGTCCCTTGCGTAACAGGAAATGGCAGGCTAATAAGGAGCTGGGGCAGGCTTACGTAATTCTAGAAGGAAGCAGAGCCTGCACACAATTTTGGCTGTTGGGCTCCTGATTGCAGACCTAGCTCCACCTGAGCAGGTTCCTGTTCCTCCTGGCCATGGAGATGTTCGTGTGACTTGACCTCATCATTTGCTGCTGACGTTAATTATCAGTAGTTTTTTGGTTTTCATTGTGGGCAGAAATGGCGTCTTGAAAAACTTTCCTTGAGACCAGTTTTCACCTGTGGTTATAATTTGACCAGGTACGACGACAGAAAGGAAATGTCACCAGGCACTCTGGCGACTTGGGCAGTTGAGCCTAATGCGATGGGGTGCCCTGGGGTCAGGAGGCCAGAGTCCAGTAGGCCCCACCGGGTGGGCTTAGCTGCATTGCTCAACTGCCTGGAGCAGTCAGGCTGCGGGGGTGTGAGCCATCTCTCAGGACCCCCGCAGCTCAGCTTCTCCGGCCTAAGCCCCCGTGTGAAGTCGGGGATTGTGAAATGCTTATACGAGCGAAATGTCAGAGCACACCGTGTACCCACGGGGTCCGGGGAAATGTCGCGCAAGTTTATCTGCCACCAAGTAGTTTGTTCCCTTTGGTCTCCTCTCAGTTTTTGTTGTTATAAATGTCCATGTTATTTAAGTCCGGTAATTTGTTACTACAAAAATAAATATTGGTGGTTAAATTAGAAACGAAAGTGTTCTTTCACACGAACACTATAAAAATCACCATTTAAATTCATCTGCTGAGGATTTCTAAGAGGTATTGGGCACACAGCCCACCACGGAAGGGGCTGGAGTGGTCATGTACCTCATAGTGCAGACACTCGGCCCTGTGTGAATTCTGCCCTTAATTTTTGAAGAAACTTAAAACTTTTTCAAAGGATGGCGCTATTTTACATTCCCACTAGCTGTGCGTGAGAGTTCTAGTCTCTCCCTATCCCCACTGGTACTTTTTATTGTTGCCTTTTTAATTTAGCCATCCTGGCGAGCTGTAAAGGAGTATCTCCTCGTGGTTTTGATTCCCTTTGACTAATGACGCTGAACAACGGGCCTATAACAAGCCAATTGTAGATCTTCTCTGGAGAAAGGAGGAGCTGTATTTGCAGCACCAGATAGTGATAGGCAGGAGAGTTGGGAGTTCTGAGATTTGGAACATGTATAAGCATGAAGCTTTATGTAAGACATTTGAGAGCAGTTTGCCTTTTTTTCCCTTTTATGTTTTAAAAGGATGGGCTTATTAGGGAAAGGAGAGAGAGGCACCTGCATAGTCACACCGGGCAGGAGAGCTGCCTGGAGCAGCTGGCTTTGAATGTGACCATATCGTTTGGGAAAGTCTTAGTTTTATTTTGGTACCATGAAAAACAAATCTTCAAGCATATTTGGTCATTCCGTGGACTTTATTATACTAATATGACATTATATTTTTATAGCCATTCTATTTTTAGATCACTCTTGTGATAGCATCTAGTTCATATAGTTTACATAACCTTCACAACACTACTCAGATAAAATGGGTGGGTGGACACATTATTATTACCGCTTTGAAAAAGGTAGAAGCTCTGACTTCTGTATTGAATTATTAGTCATCTAAGGGATGTGGAGTGGGGGGGGAGGATGAACCTCCATTGCTTAAAACCAATATTATGCCCATCTCTAAAGAGATCCTTGAGCATGGCCAAGTCCCCACAGACTTACTGACCTTCGAAGTCATTATTTGTGGAGCTATAAAACAGGATGAATTGTAATTTTCCATTCAGTCCCTTAACTAGGAAAATAAAAAGAGCAGGACCGCGGGATCCAGGTACAATCACTGCAATTCAGGGCTCACTGACAGCCGGCTGAGCTGGCCCCTGCCCCTCCAGCTTCCTCCTCCCCACCCCACTTCTAAACTGACCTCCTCGGAAGCAGGAATTCAAATGTAGAGTGAGTAGAAAGTCAACTGTCTACTGAGACTAATACAAATTGACCTTGAGGTTTAAATTAACTGAGGTATCACCTTAAAAGCTGAATGTTACCACAGAGGGTGGAAAGCCCGAGTGCCTTCTTCTTAATGCAGCCTCGATTAAGTCCTTAAGCAATTGTTTTTGGTTTTTTAACATTTCTTGTAAGCTCCAGTAACACAGTCAATCATACAGACTTGAATTTTGCTAACTGGGGAGCGTTTGCCTGTTCATTTTTCCTTTTCACCTACAAAAACATTATCAAGCTTACAAGTTACATCTTGTACACAACGGAGGGTTTTAGAATTTAGAGGTGTTTTTATGAAGTTGCTTATCTTTTCTCACTTAGAGTGTGGGTGGGACATCACCACACAGTGGTGATGGTTCCTCACTCTCACGGCTGAACATGGAGGCCAGAATCATGGAAGGGCTGGGGGGTAAGTTATGACTTCAGTTATCATGGCTTGTGAGAGATTTTTGTCAGGGAACTTTGGAATGAGTCACATGACTCTGTTGTAAGATTTCAGTAGCAGAAATACAGAACAGAAAGAAAACATGTCAGCGAAAAACACAATGGTGAATTGTCATCTGAGTGATTGTGTAAGCCTTGAAGATGGCTAATGTAACGGAGATGAGGCGCATCAATAAGCCCCCGCCTTTACAACAAAGATAGAGTGTGTCTCTCTGGGCACCTCAAAGTGTCATTATTTCCCCTGCCCTTCTTGGCTGAATTCTTACCTTGCTTTCTCGTTTTTCACGTAAAAGAAGTTCAAGAGATAGTTTCTATTTCTATTCACACAGATTTTGTGATTACTGGAGTTGCTTTTCTGGCGGTTGTTCTAGATGTTTTGTACGTGTCACCTGCTTACTTTGCACATCAGCCTTAGAAGTTTCCTCCTTTGGGTTTTTTCCTCCATGGACTGTGGTGGAATTAAGTCTTGAAAGATATGCTGTGTCTGAGCAACATGTCTGGATTGTGTGTGTTCACCTGAGCCTCAAACATGCGGTTGCTTTGCATAGAAGTGCTGCCCTCATAAAACACGGGGCCCCCGGATGTGGAAACGCGTAGGGAGGTCAGTGCCAGTTGGACAGATACCTTGCTGAGATGGGGGTAAACACCGATCAGGGGGAGAGGGGGTGATTGCCAAAGACCTTAAACATAATAGTTGATTAGTAGTTGATTAGAGCCTTGGAGACATTTCAGATGACCTCGCTGGGTGTTTGGTCTGGTAGAGTTGGGGGTGAGGAGGGTCAGGAATGCCCCTGTCAAGTGAAATGTGATACCCCAAGAAGGTTCTGAATGGAGAGAGGTTGTGTAATGAGCCACGCTGGCTTTTATGAGGAGACCAGGTCCCCCCCTCCGATCCTCGTTGCCTCTCGGGAGGTGGAGCCCTTCTGGCTGTTGGGTTGGAGGCCCATCTTGAGGAGGCCTGGCGGTGCATGGTCACGAACGGCTCTCCTTGCTCGCTTCCTGCGCCGTGCTGCGTGACTAGCAGGGTTGCGGAGCCCTCCTGAGGTGGGCGTTATTTCCAAGTCATTTGGGCGTCCTATTCAGATGGAAGAGCCAGCGTGGAAGAAACCAGCACTCATTTCCTTTACTTCCCCTCCTCACCATCCCTCTCCTCTCCCCACACAGACAGAATATAAAAGTGGAGCAGGTGGGTTTTTTCTCGGGCCCGCTGGGCTCGCCTGTGTGTTCATTAGTTTGGTTTTGTTTTTCTCAAGCCAGCTCCAGAGGCTCCGTGGCCGCACGAGGCGAGTAGCGCCTGCTGGGGATGCCCGGAGAGCGGCTTGCTCTTGGGTCAGCGAGCAGGGATGGCTGGAGTCCACCCAACTTTGGGATAGAAACTTGAGTCTTGGGAGTTTGTTTCTCCCCCGCAGAGGAAGGGGTACAGGCATCTGACGCATTGGAGGCGCCCGCCCCCTACTCTGTCCAGACAGTAGGTTCCAAAGAACTTCCTTGGGGAAGAAGAGAGATCTTCAAAGGGCGCCCAGAGCCTACAGTTTGTTTTCCTTGAGAGGGAAAGGGTGCGTGAAGCCGCCTCCCAGTGGTTTGGTCCCTGGTATGGAATTGACCTTGGTTGGCAGATTTCCCTGAGTGACTTCCAGTTTGCAGCGAGCAGCTCAGGGAAGAGAGGAGGGATGGGCCCTCATTCTGAAGCGCCTCTGTGCTGTGCCGAGCCCTGTGCCAGGTGGGCTTGCTGGTGTCGTCTCATCAGTTTACTCACGACAAGCCCGCCACTCTGGAATTAGTTCCCAGCTTCTGCAGATAAGACCCGGAGACAGACAGGGTGAATGTCACCAACTCAAGCGGCAGAGCCAGACTCTAACCCTAGTCTGACTTCCAAGGCCAGGAGTCTTTCCTAAGGAAAGAGAAAGCCCAGCAGGGGATAAGTGGCCCCCACCCAAAACACAGAGCCCTTGGGCCTCCCTGGTGGGGCAGCGGGTTAAGTGTCAGCACTATGAAGCTGTCCGTAGCCACTGCAGCACGAGTTCGATCCCTGGCCAGGAGCTTCCCACATGGTGCAGCAGACCTCTCCTGTCTCCCCGCTGCTCCCCACAGCAGTGTGTTTCAGTCAATCTGCCTGTTCTGCTCCCCACTCTGTCTCTGGTGAATCCTCTCACCGCCCCACACCTCTGGCCTACACCCCGTCTTGTATGCATAAATAAATCTTAAAAAAACAAAACAAAAACACGCAGCGCGGACTGTGGTTTTTTAGACCCTGTGAAGATAGTTCTGGGGCGGCCGCTGCTCCAGTCAAGCTTCCCATAGAGCCAGCAGCTTCTACTTGACCGTGGAGCGCGCGGCCCACGCCGGACGCCCGGACCCCTGGAGCAGACTCGGGTCAACAAGGCTTAATACGTTTCCCTTCCTCCCCCTGCAGATGGATCTGTCTGTGGAAACTCTCTTTAGCCTCATGCAGGAGCGGCAGAAGAGATACGCCAAGTACGCGGAGCAGATCCAGAAAGTGAACGAGATGTCGGCCATCCTCCGCCGCGTGCAGATGGGCATCGACCAGACCGCGCCGCTGATGGAGCGGCTCAACAGCATGCTGCCCGAGGCCGAGCGCCTGGAGCCCTTCAGCATGAAGCCAGACCGAGAGCTCAAGCTCTAGAGCCGCGTCGCCGCGCCTGCCAGGGCGCTGCTCCCTGGGCACAGCGCCCGGCGCCGCCAGGACTCGCGGACCTGGGACCCAGGTGGCATGGCAGGACCAGAGCCGGCGGGGGTCTCGGCATCCCAGAGGGGGCGGGAAGCAGTGGGCCCCGTCTGAAAAGCCGCCTCCTCGCCACCCCCTTCCTGGCTGAGTTTCCCTGCGCGGCACCAGCTGAACTGATTCTTGACGACGACGGGAGGTGTCTAAATGATTAGGGGTTCTCTACAGAACTCTGCGCTGGGGGTGCTATTTAAGATTTTTTTTTTTTAATCGAAAGTGTACATTGTCTAGTCTAACTTGTGGAGTGAAAACATGGGGAGAAGGGGAGAAGTACTGTAAGAAGCTCTGTGTCCTTGATGCCGGCCCGAAGGTCTCTTCGGCTGGGTTGTGGGTTGTAAACATAAAGGACTGGTGACGTCAGACTGTGTGGTCACTGTTCCTCCCCCGACAGTTTGCATCACAGGAGGGCCTCGCCAGAGGCTCCCTCTTCCCGCCCAGGTGAGATGCAGGTACTTTTGTTGTGTGCCGGGGTACACGCTCCCCTTGTCGTCTTGGGAATCTTGACGATTCCTTTCTCCACCCTCATTGGGTTCCTCTCCCGCGGACAGCTGGTTTCGGTGAGGCGCACATGGTTCGTGCACATGGTTCCTGGTTCCTTTATATTACATCGCTGACAGGATTCCAGTTTGGGGAACAAGGATTTAACCAGCAGCTGTGTGACTCATCTGGTAAACTTGGGGCGCTGGAGGGCTTGCAGTGTTCCGAGGGAGGAGTCTCTTACTCCCTAGTTTCAGGCTGACTGGGGTCCAGACCCTCGGTACCAGCTGCTAGAAAGTATGCCCATATGTGCAGTCCCGGGGTTTGCAAACCCTACTGGCCTCCAGCCCAGGGATTATGCGGGTGCCCCCTTGGCAGCGCTGTGAGAATCGCGTTTTTAGATGAGTCTCCTTTTTGGGAGGTAGTGGTGAGCTGTAGGCCAAGGGCAAGTGTAAAGATAGCCTCTCCCGGCCCATCTGCCTTCCTCGAGATTCCCTCCAGTGGCGATCGCTGCCATGTTTGCCAGGGCCACTGCAGGTGCGGGAAGCACGGTGGTGTGCCCACGGAAGGTGGTTTGTAGATGTCAAAAATAGCCTTCGGCGTATTTATAAGATTAAAATTGCCCCCACTTCATTGAGCATATCCCAGGCAAATGTTACCCGGTTCTACTCCTGGATCTTAATCTGATGCTATGTCAGGTGTTCAGAATCCAGAATAAATTATAGGACATGAAACAGCTGAATGACAGAGGAAGCATGAACACCAAGCTCATGAAAAATATTTTTTAGTCCGTGGTGAAAAAATCAACAGCGTCTAGGATTTTCTGAGGACTCCCAGTACCAAGATCGTCCTTCCCTCTGAGTTCGAAAGACATGGCGGGAATGAAGCTTGGGCAGCAGCCGAGGCACCTGCTGTCCACGGCCCTTCAGATCCCACTTCCATCCCCTGTGAACTGGCGCCTCAGGATGGGCGGCGGCAGAGGCCTGAGGTTAGAACGTGGTCTGAGGCAGCCATGGGGGACCTGGAAGCCAGGAGCTGGGAGCAGCGCGCTCCAGCTTCAGAAGCTGCTGGGCCACACTGACGTGACGTTCTGTATCATACCGCTCATGGTCGATTTTAGTGGGGCCTTCACCCATTCTACAGCAGTTCCTTCGGTACAAATCAGGAAAGATGTTCCATAACTTAAAACTCTGTTAATAGCTAAAGGTTATTCTAGGAAAAGTCGCAGGGGGAGGGGAGGGGGAGGCAGCAACACTTACTAAATAACGCATCTTCCCCTCACTGAGATGCAGTATCCCTGGAGTTGTGTATTAAATTGCCACATAATCAAGGTTCTGACTCTGGCCTGTATCTAACCCACGATCTCTCCCTCCGTTCTGTTTCATACCATGTTGTGGCTGACAGATTTCTTATCACCATTTCATATTACCTCTCAATGTCCGATAAGGCTAAATGAGATTCCAGCAAGGGTTAGGAGTATTTTTACTAACTTCACTATTTTTAATTTCAGCAGGCAGAAGGACTATCTTTCCTTGCCTAAATTCACAGGAAATGGCATTTTATTTTTATTTTTATATATATATGTATTTTTTATTTATATTCTTTACATTATTGTGTCTCCCCCACAGGTCCCCACCACCAATTAACCATAGTCCCTTGTGCTCTTTTCTCCCCTGATTTGGTCTCTTTCTCCCCCGCCCTGCGGAATGCCGCTTATTTATGGTTGCCTGCTAGTTTTTGTTTTTGTTTTGTGTGTTATTTTCTCCTCCTGGTCCCTTACTTGGTTCCTCTACATTCCTCCTATAAGTGAAACTATTCAATATTTTTCTTTTTCCTTCTGGCTTATTTCACCGAACAAGATCACAGGAAGTGGCGTTTTAAGGCATCACCTTTGTTCTTTTTTCGAGTTCCTGGAATTCATGGCACCAGCTCTGAACACAGGGACACGTTCGTAGCTTTCAAAGAATGAAGGGTTGGCTGGGTGTCTATAGAGCCATAAAAATTGCTCAGGTGCCATTATCCTCACTGCACTAAATACAATTTGCAAATAAAAGCGCAAACAAAATGGGATGCCGACTAAGCCTGCAAGGACGGCGCTTCCTCGCTGCGTTTCAGCAGTTCATAGACTGAACATGGCGGAAAGGCAGCTCTAGCCTGGCGGGAAACATGCCCGCCGCCAGCTCTCCCTCCAGCTCCCTCTTCTTACGGAGAAGTTAGATAAACCATGGTATTTTTTAAACTTGGGTCCCAAAATAGATGTGTGGGTGGAAGCAGAGAAGAACAATAGGACATTGGCTATTACTGGAAAGAATTCTAATTCATTTAGTATTTGTGATGCGAGAGGGTTTTACACTCTTTGACTAAACTGAACCAGAATCCCCTTCCCTGGTTTCCGTTTCGGGTTGGCCGTGAGACCCTGGCGTGAGATTTGCTAGTGGAAGTCAGGTAGCAGCCCAGAGTGGGCACGGGGGAGGGGCTGTTGCAGCGCACGCGCATTCTCCTGCGTCTGCTGCACCCTGGGACAGGCCACTGGCTGTCCGGCAGCCCCTCCATCTGCCAGAGAACTCTGCCTTCAGCTCTTACAGGTTGGGCCAGGAATAGGAACCTGCTTCTCCTTCAGCTGTGGCTCCTGATGAGCAGCGATGCACATTCCAGCCTGTGGCTTGCAGGTGTTATCATCCTGTTCACCCTCTTTCCCAACCACCCGGGGATTTCAGGTGAAGCGGCATTGGCCAGGGAGCTCTTTCAGCTCCTTTAATTAATGGTGTGATGTCACTTCCTTTCAGACCCCTTAGTTCTACATCATCCTGGTGTTCTCTGATTGAACCCTGACTGTCTACGAGCTGCGACCACTCATTTCGCTATTTCACTTTTTCTGATGAATTCTGAGAATCCCATGTGCTATCGCAAGAGACAGTGATGCTGGTTAGTGCCCAGTCACCTCCAAGCCACTAGAGGATGTTTCAGGGATGAGAAAGCAGCCCCAGTGTCAAAGAGCCTGGCTGGGACTTTCCTGCCTTGATCTTTCTCAAGTTCATTTGGTTTCCCAGTGCCTGTTTTGCACCTCCCTCCGGTGCGAGCTGGTCTGGGTGAGCTCTCAGGCCCCTTCGAGCTCACTGGACCCTCTAGCAAAGCTGAGCGTCTTCACCAGCTGCCTGAACACTGACCCTGGGACTCCATAGTGACTTTAAATTCAACAAATTTTCTATCTAGTCATCCCTTCTCTCAAAAACCTGTGTCTAGCACGTGGTATCTCAGGAGACTTTGGGATTTCCGCCTCAGAGACAAGATAACCCTGTCATGGCACGGTATCCCTTTCCTCCTCCTCCAGCGTTTGACATCCATAATTTTTCACTCCCTCCTCCCCCACCACCCCCTCCACTTCCCCCACCTGCATCTTTTTTTTTTTTTAAAGATTTATTTATTTATACATACAAGCCGGGGTACAGGCCAGAGGCGTGGGGCGGCGACAGGGTTCACCAGAGACAGAGTGGAGATCAGAAATACACTGCTGAGGGGAGCAGCGGGCGAGGCAGGAGAGGTCTGCCTCGCCATGTGGGATTCTCCCCGGCCGGGCGTCGAATCGCGTTGCCGCTGCCGACAGCTCCGCAGCACAGCGCTCAACCTCTACGCCACCGGGGAGGCCCCCCACCTGCATCTTTAAACATGGGGTGGGCTGCTGCACCTCCCATGGTGCCTCATCCATTACTTCCCATGCCATTCTCCCTTCCCCCTCCTCCACCTCTGCCCCCACCCCCTTCTTCTGGAGACAGTAATTCTCATTTCGGGCCATACTATTAGGTGAGTTAGGTGAATGTATGCATTTCCAGAGAAATGCAAATTTTTAATACTGTATAAGAAGGACTTTTTTTTTTAAAAGAAAACAATTACAGAACTAGATTTTTAAAACATTGTAAAATACTAAATGAGTCCCTCACTTGTAAGTTCATATATATTTGTAAACTTAGTGAAAATGTGTCTATATAAAGATGTCACTTCAAATTCATGGAAGGAAAATTCAAATGTGTAATATTTAAAACTTTGCATCTATACTTTCCCCATCCCTGCCCAATTAAATAAAACATACAGGTCTAAAAATAGATCTGGAACAACTTTCATCACGGATTCAAACATACTAAGCACATTGATTGTCTTGGTATATTTGAAAATAAGATGTTAAAGTCCTATTCAAGTCTTGAAAATAGATCTTTGCAAAAAACTGGGGAAAAAAAACCCCAAAAAACCTGTGTCTAGTCATCTCTAACTCAACACTATCAAAGAGGCCCCTTGCTTCACTAGTTGAAGTGGCAGTTTGGTAGAAGCGGCCTTCTCCCTTCTAGTAGGCGCCCATAAACGCCCCTTCTAGTAGCTGCCAGCAAGGACACCAGGCAGGCTCACGGCAGATGGGTCAGGGAGGAGTTCTGGAGCCCTCGGTGCCTTTTCAAGGCTTTTATTGATCTTTCTTCAGTGAGGCAACCAGGTACAGGGCAGGCGAGGGGGGCTGGGGGGGCCAGGAGGCAAATCGTCACTTTTTCTGGGCTCTCTGCTGCCCCTGCCTCTGCCTCCGCCTCTTCTGCCGCGCTCTTCTCGCGTCGCTCACGCCGCCTTATATAGTCGCGCTCCAAGCCCAGGTGCGCCCACTCAGGCACGCGCCCGGCGCCACGAGGCACGCGTGCAAGACCGCAGGTGCCCGTCATCAAATCCAACGGCAGCAGGGTGGAAAAACCTGATGCCTCCTTCATTTACCCTACAATTTACAATAAATGAATTGCAGGATAAAGAAGTGACTGTAGAATTCGTGTCATTTTACAGATATGTTTCGACCAGTTTCACTTTTAGGAGCTTATATATATAAATTTTCATGTACCTGTTCTCCCAGCTGAGATAAATTTCTCAGAATATAACGTATATTCTGAACGTGGATACCTCACTAGTGTTCTCTGCAGAGTAAATACTTGATGAAATGAGTTTTGAGGACTCTATACCCTGAAGTATAGGAATGCACTAAAAAAATGAGGTGTTTCTATGGTAAAGTAGTCCCTGGGTATTTCTTTGCTTTTTCCTCCAACATACCAGAGGCTAGAGATGTTTCCCTTACCTTTTAGGTACTACAGACATGCTGTTTCCCGGGTTCCATAAATTTAGGGCATGTGGGGGGGGCTGACCTGTGCCAAGGTTCTTTGTGCTGATTTATAGCAGTAACTTAGCTTTGGCACCTCCCCTTGCAAAACCAGGCATCTTCAGAATTGTGAGCACGCATGTGTAAAAACTATAGATTCAAAATTTTGTTTGCCTGGTTTGTCTATACCTCAGCTAAACCTGGGCATACAATATTCAGTAGGGAATTACTGAAAATGCTGATACTAAAGGTTAAAGGGCAGAGTGAACGTGTGGGTAACTTTAGGTGTAAAGTGTCCTGTAATTGTGAAAAGTCCTTTTGCTTCTCTGTCCCTTACCCTGAACTTTCATGTCCCTATTATGAGCAATGTAGTGTCCCAGGGGAGGTGGCTTGTTTGCTATGTATAGTGAATAACCCTGAATTTCTTGCACACACCAGGCACGCATCTTCCATTTAAATGTCAGGGCTACAGAGGGGACTTATAACCGGATCATTATCTACATGCTTCACCCACCCCCCAAAAAAACATCAAACTCTTTTCAGCACTGAAATCCAGTTGCTTCTAGTGTGTGACCCGTGGCACGTGGTTGCTGCTCTGGACCCCTGCGACCCTTACTCTAAGGGACCCGTGGGAATTTACTGACGTGCCAATTTTTTTGCCAATCAAAAGGTGTTCCTACTGCTACCTTTTATTATATAGCGAGGCTTGATTTACACTCAAAGTTTCGTGAACCAAGTGCTTTGAATTCAGTCTTCAAAACTCTTATAACTGAACAGAGAGCAGACCACAGCTGAAGCAGTCTCCTATGGCCGAGGCCTCTGCCCTGCGAGGTCACGTCTGTGTTCCCCGTGGGACACACTTCGAAGGACTCTAGTGTTTAGCCAGAACCAAAGGAATGAAACTTTGTCAGCCCAATCTAATGTCTCTGGACATAAACTGCGACATGACTAACTTCTTAACGGTGCTGTAATTTTCCAGTTGATTTCACAACGCTGTAGAGATACGTCCGAGTAGAATTATGCTGTACAAGGATGAATGGGCCCCACAGAATGCCAGAAATAACTGACTTCCCTCTTCCATTTATAGATGCAGAGTAATATTCAGAGAGAAGCCCAAATTTTGTTTACTACACTCAAAGCATTCCTGCTTAGTGTCAGAAAAACAAGGTTCCGAGGGCTACAAGTTTGCGTCAGCTGGCCCAGGAGGCAGACCGTACCCTTCACGTCATTTCTTTGGTTATTCAGGGCCCATTTAAATTTTATCAAGTTTTCCTCAGAAATCTACACCTTCCCTATTTCCCTTTAGTCTGCCTGGTCTGATTTAAGTTCTCAGACCCAAAGTAGTCCTCCACCCCCTCCCCCGCCCCGAGCAGGTTATCTCTAAGAACCCCAAATTGGTCTGCATTTGAGTAGTCACTTGGTCCTTGGGCTCTCCAAGATCTACACCTGCTCACCTGAAACCCCCTCCCTCCCACCACCTTGCAGCTCCAGGCAGATTTATTTCACTCCCTTTGTTCTTCTTTCCCTCTCCCGCCTCCATTTTCTGCCAGGGCTAAGACAGCACTTGTCTTCGCTCACCTAACCCGATCCTCCTTGCTTTTCTGTTTTCTCAAATCAAAACCCAGGCGGCTTCGCAGCCAGCTCACATGCCATCCCGTGATTCCCCTTATCGACATGGTTCCACGCGCCTGCACTGAAGGTAAAAGTAATTCCTTTAATGACTAATTCTTTTTTTTTTGCATTTCAACTATTAGTTAATTAAAATATAATTTATTTATTTATTTTAATATATATTTTTATTCTTATTTATGTCTTTTACATTTTGTATTCCCCTTGGGTAGCCCACCACCAATTCACCCGTGATCCATCTCCATGGTCCCTTGTGTTCTTTTCTATTCCATTTTGTGCCATTTTCCGTCCCTCCCCCCGGCTCCCCGCCCCCGCTGGTTGTCTCTCTCCCACCCGGCCTCCCTATAGTCCTGTTATAAGTGAAACCTTCGATATTTTTCTCTTTCTTTCTGGCTTATTTCACTGAGTATGATCCCCTCTAATTCCATCCATGTCGCTGCAAATTGCATGTGTTTATCTTCTTTCCATGCTGAATAGTATTCCATTGTGTATATGTACCACATCTTCTTGATCCAATCATCTATTTTTGGACATCTGGGTTGCTTCCATACCTTTGCTATTGTGAA